>JARQOD010001295.1:0-102850 GCA_033576555.1 Oophaga sylvatica
TTTAAAACGGACCACAAAAAATCTGATACTGGGAGCTGCTCCATAGATTAACATAGGTCTGACTGCAATGCGATATTTCATCGTATTGCAGTCGTCCGATTTTGTTGCCAGTGTGACGCCGGCCTTACAGGAGAAATTGGACCATACAATTTGTTGTGTCATTTCTCATGAGCACGCCAATACCCTATATGTGGGGGAAAACTACATGGCTCGGAAGGGAAGTAGCGCCGTTTGACTTTTTGAATGCAAAATTTGCTGGAATAAATAGTGGACGCCATGTCGCGTTTGGAGAGCCCCTGAAGTTCCTAAACAGTGGAAACCCCCCACAAGTGACACCATTTTGGAAACTAGACCCCTCAAAGAACTTATCTAGATGTGTATTGAGCACCTTGAAACCCCAGGTGCTTCACAGAAGTTGAGCCGTGAAAATTTAAAAAAAAAACTTTTTCCAACAAAAATGTTTTTTTTAGTTTAAAATTTTCCATTTTCACAAGGGTAACAACAGAAAATAGAACCCAAAATTTTTTGCATCATTTCTCCTCAGTATACCGATACCCCATATGTGATTGAAAGCTACTTTTGAGGCACAGTGCAAAGCTCAGAAGGGAAGGAGCGCCATATTACAGTGCAGATTTTCGCTTTTCCAGAGCCTTTGTGCTACCAGTAACGTGGAAGCCCTCTATATTTCCGTTAACAGATGACAGATCTGAGTGGAGGCTTTTTTTGTGGACTGAGTTGAAGCTTTTATTGGGAACATTTTACATAACATTTAGGATCACATTTATCCGGCGCTCTACGCTGAGCTTTAGGCTTTCTATCTAAATTTCCGAGTGACGTGACATATGAAATCCCCCTGAGGGATCCATTCACTATAAGCCTAAGTTCACATTAAGTGTTTTTGCTGCGGTTTTTTTTAATGCGTTTTTTATGCTAATTTTCTTCTGCTTTTAACAGCACCAGCAAAGGCTATGAGATTTCAGAATCTCATGCACATACATTGTTTTTTGTCATCAGTATTTTGTGCTTTGCATAGATTTGTGGACAGAGCATGTCACTTCTTTCAACGTTTTTTCAGCATTTTTTCTGAAGAAAGCAGGATTTAAACACAAAACGTTCATGAAATCTCCTTGAGAAAGTAAGATTTAAACACGAAACACACATCGGGGAGTTTTCCGTCCATTTTTTATGACAACCTGAGTGCTCTCCGGATGTCTGGGTAAGGTGTGCCCTTATAAACTTATTATATGCCCATTGTGCCTACTAGGTGTGAGATACTTGATAATACAAGATGATTAGGGCTGATCCCACTTGTTTTCTAATATCTGCTGTTTTGATCTACGGTACTCGTGGTTGCTGTATGTTTGCTTGTCTTTTCTATACGCATTTTTAAACAATGTTAAAACTTTATAAATAAAAATCATTAAACCAGTTATACTACATATTCTCCAGTCCCTGTATGTCCGTTTGGAGTGGTTTCCTTCTGTGCGATCTACCTCATTAAGTTTTGTGTTGTAGCTCACATTTAATATGCAGTTGGGCTGTTTTTTAGTAATAATTTCATGGGCAGGTAGGATCAAGCTCTATTTAAGACCACTATAGGCTGATGGGTGGAGAAGTGATCAGTCTGGGAGCAGTTGGTTGTATCTTGAAAGTATACATCACATAGCAGTCAGGTGGCAATGTTCTCCACAGTTTGGGCAGCATGAATTGTCTGACAAGTTCCCTTTTAGGCCTCTTTCACACATCAGTTTTTTACAATCGGTCGCAATTCGTCAAAGTTGGAAAAAAATGGATCTTGTGCAGATTGTAAAAAACTGATGCGACGGATCAGTTTTTTGCTGGATCCGACTGCCCTACCTGGTAATATATGCAAATTGCCTCTTCAAAAAAAGAGGACTTGTACTCTGTAGCGCCACCTATTGGAAGTAGCGATCCTACAAGTCACAATCAACCCTTTGACGAGTTTTGTAATATGACTTAGGATAAAAGCCAAATCAGTATCTCCATTTGCAGACACGGTGTTTCGGACTATTGGTCCTCGTCAGTGCAAAGTAGGAGAGATCTGATTTGGCTGGATGAGAGGCTCTCGACTAGGGTCTAAGGGGTAAGGTTTCTCCTTGTGGAGAGTGACATACCAGCTCTGGCGTGTCGAGGTAAGGAGGCTTATTCGCCGTGCAATGCTCCTCTGGGAAATTTTATATGCAAATTGCCTCTTCAAAAAAGAGGACTTGTACTCTATAGCGCCACCTATTGGAAGTAGCGATCCTACAGGTCACAATCAACCCTTTAACGAGTTTTGTAATATGACTTAGGATAAAAGCCAAATCAGTATCTCCATTTGCAGACACGGTGTTTCGGACTATTGGTCCTCGTCAGTGCAAAGTAGGAGAGATCTGATTTGGCTAGATGAGAGGCTCTGGACTAGGGTCTAGGGGGTAAGGTTTCTCCTTGTGGAGAGTGACATACCAGCTCTGGCGTGTCGAGGTAAGGAGGCTTATTCGCCGTGCAATGCTCCTCTGGGAAATTTTATATGCAAATTGCCTCTTCAAAAAAAGAGGACTTGTACTCTATAGCGCCACCTATTGGAAGTAGCGATCCTACAGGTCACAATCAACCCTTTAACGAGTTTTGTAATATGACTTAGGATAAAAGCCAAATCAGTATCTCCATTTGCAGACACGGTGTTTCGGACTATTGGTCCTCGTCAGTGCAAAGTAGGAGAGATCTGATTTGGCTGGATGAGAGGCTCTGGACTAGAGTCTAAGGGGTAAGGTTTCTCCTTGTGGAGAGTGACATACCAGTCACTCTACCTGGTAATAATAATTGGAGCATGCTCAGTTAAAACAAAGGAATCCGTCGCTGGATTCCATAATTTTCAGCGGTCCGTCTTTTCGACGCAGACAAAAAACGTTACTTTGTCCGTCGTCTCCAGACGATGGACAGACAAATTCCGACGGATCTAGCGAACGATGGAGTTCCTTTCCTTGCCTGCCTGATGACGCAGGACCATTAGGGCAGATACTGTATATCTGCATAGAAGTCAAATATGCTTACTACATGGGGTTCTCTTAAGTCATGGTCATTGGCGAAGATTGATGGAGGTATGTTTCTATTTTTTTACTTGAATCTTACTTTTTTGACTTTCTACTATTTTTTATGTCAGCTTTACCAGGAGCTATGTTTGTCACTATTTTATTTTTTATTTTACTTTTTAATTTCTTTTCAAAGTTTTGTTTTAATAATTTAATTATTTTCACTCTGGTATCCAGATTAGTTTCTATTATTTTGTTCTCGTGCATAGTGTGGCCTTGATGAACTTGTAAATCTCTTGTTGGAATATCTTCTCCAGGAGGACACCATTATGTGTAAAGCTCTGTCCTGTTAGCAGTGGCGTTGCTAGGGCTGGTGTCACCCGGTGCGGTATAAAATGGTGTCACCCCCACCCCTGAGTCACTGAGCACAATCCTGCTGACAGGTATCAGTGTAATCAGTATAACGGCACCGACCTGACACTGCCTGTAGTCACTGAGCACAATCCTGCTGACAGGTATCAGTTTAAGGCCGGGATCACACATGCGACGAAGTCGTCCGACACTCGCATGTGAAATCCTAGCTCTGGCGCCGGCACTCGGGAGAGGAGCGAGCGGCTGCATGTATTTCTATGCAGCCGCTCGCTCCACTCCCGAGTGCCAGTGCCAGAGCTGGGATTTCACATGCGAGTGTCGGACGACTTTGTCGCATGTGTGATCCCGGCCTAATCAGTATAACGGTGCTGACCTGACACTGCCTGTAGTCACTGAGCACAATCCTGCTGACAGGTATCAGTGTGATCAGTATAACGGCGCTGACCTGACACTGTCTGTAGTCACTGAGCACAATCCTGCTGACAAGTATCAGTGTAATCAGTATAACGGCACTGACCTGACACTGTCTGTAGTCACTGAGCACAATCCTGCTGACAGGTATCAGTGTAATCAGTATAGCAGCGCCGACCTGACATTGTCTGTAGTTACTGAGCACAATCCTGATCACAGGAGCACTTTAACAGAGCGCAGAGGCCTCTATTGTGTGAATTCAAGCAGCAGAGCTGTCAGTCAAGCAGGAGGAGGCAGGGAAGGGGAATAGAGCTGGAGTGACAGAGGCTTCAGATCTACCATAGCTCTTCAGTCTTATTTGCATATTATTTCACACTGATTTCTCAGTAACAGAGGAGTAATATTAAAACAGCGGCCAGAAGCGACCTGCAAAGGAGAACCCTGCGACAGATCCCCCTCAGGGAGGTGGGGATATGAGATCACAGCCAGTAGATCCCTGCACATAGAGGGGGGAGATCTGAGATCACAACCATGTGATCCCTGCACATAGAGGGGAGATCTGAGATTGCAGCCAGTAGATCCCTGCACCTTATGGGGGGGAGTGATCTGAGATCACAGCCAGTGGATCCCTGCACCTGAGGGGGATCTGGCCTCGTAGCCCCCACAATCCCTGCACCTCATACTCACACAGTACCTGAACAGTAGAGGATGAGCAGCAGACATCGCCCCCCGCTGGGCCCCTCACCTGTCCCGTCACCCCAGTATCAGCAGCCCCCTATGCAGGCCATGTCAGCCCGCCCCCTCACCTCCAGACAGCGGCCCTTTCTCCTCGCGCCACAGTCACGACCGGCGCCTAACCTGCTCCCTCGCGGCTCGTGCTGCCTCCGCGATCTGTCGCGATACGCCAGGGGCTCCTGGATCCTCCGCCGTTTGTGCTGCCCGTTTGAACTGTCTGACTGCGCAGTATCCTTAAACCTGATTGGGTGAGACAGCGACAGCGGCGGCTGCTGTTCGATTGGACAGTTCGAACGCGGTGGGCGGAGCCTTGGAGGTGTTGCTGTGCCGCTCTCGGCGGGAGCTCAGTCCTGTCAGGGCTGCGGAGAGGCCGGGTGACTGTCGCTGTGGCCGGACCGCTTCTCCTCAGGCAGCTTCTCACCACAGGCAGCTTCTCACGCTGCACGATCAGCTGAGACTGGCTGGTGGTGTCACCCCAAGCAGTGGTGTCACCGGGTGCGGCCCGCACCCCCCGCACCCGGGTCGCTACGCCACTGCCTGTTAGGAAGCTGCTTATTAGTTTGAGGTAAATTTTGTATATTGGTTATTAAGTATTACCTTGCTAACAGCTTATGCCTCTTTAGCAATTGTTTACCTTTAAATTGGCGGTGTCATGCTTATTAAAATGATACCTTCAGGTGAAGAAATACATTTTGTAGATTTTCTTTAATCTTTGAAGTTTCCTTGTTGTTATATCTTCGTGCCTTGGACCAGGCCTGTAGGTAGGGTCTTCAGCTTTGTTCCGTCCCTTCTGCTGTGTCTAGGTATCTTTTCTTCTTTTTTTTAATTGTGCGCTGGTGGCATCCTTTCTGTGGGCAGCGCTTGCGCAGATTGAGCTCTCAGAAGTTTTCAGATGGCGCCGGCAGCTGCGCATGCGTAGATTGTTCAGTGCCACCAGTGTTATTTTACTGAAGACCGCTATTAGTCCTAGCTGTGGATAGCATTTGCACAGATTGAGCTCTCGAAAGTTTTCAAGAAAATGGCTCCAGCTGCTGCGCATGCGTAGATTGCTCAGTGCCATTTTACTGAAGGCCATTATTAGTCCTAGCCGTGGGTAGCCCTTGCACAGATTGAGCTCTCGGAAGGCTCAGGAAAATGCTGAGGATAGTGGAGAATAAAAAAGGCAGAGGTGCTCCATAGTGTGAATAGTGAGTTGGAGAAAAGAATGATTAGAAAGAAAACTTGCCCACAACTCTGAAAAGTGCTGATAGTATGGAGAGTCACGTCCTGTGGCTGGCAGCTCCATCCTATAACTACAGTTAGAGGAACATGCGGTTTAATACAGGCACTGCCATCAAATGAAAGTGCGTAAGTCCCTCTCACGAGGAATCAATTAGTAGCTTTTGACTGGACAAAGCGGTTTGGAGTTAACCCAAGTCCTCTTTACCAAGTATCAGAATTTAACCAGTATTTTAGGTCAGAGGTTTTTTCCTAAGATAAAAACAAATATATGAGACAAACTATAAGTTGGTAAACGTTCAAAGTGTAAGCGCACCTTAGCACTGTGGCCATTTCACAGACAAAAGAAAAATAATCAAAAATAAAAATAATCAAAAATAAAAAATGAGCTTATACTCTACAGTAAGTAAATAAGTATATACTGTAGTTATAGTACATGTAAATAGCAGGGTACTTAGTTAACACTATTTTGATCAAAAAAGCATAAAAGTCATCCAAACATGACAAGGTGCACTCATCGGGACGGTCCTAACCTGTGTCTAGTATTAAAACCTTACCATGTAAGGGTAGCATTTATGTACATTTAATCGAAGTACATTTGATCAAAGTACTTGGCAGTTAAACATGGCTGAATCTAACACGCATCTCTATTCTCTTCATACAGGTATTAAATCTCATTCAATCTCTGCGCCGAATCCTGCATGCTACCAGCCATAGCTATTCATTTTAGCCAGCATATTTAATGGTAATCTCATTCAATCTCTGCACCTAATCCTGCATGCTACCATAGCTATTCATTTTAGCCGGCATATTTAATGGTATATAGCTATTTCAACTTGCTCTGCTTGTCCCCTTATGCTATGAGGTCAAGTAACTTTTTCAAAGTGGTTTATGATCCATGTAGGCCTGGACACTTGTTTATCTGTTCACTACATTTATTGTGTCTTGCAGAGTCAACTTAGTTTGATTGCTAATGAGAAAAAAAGAGATCTTAGAGCTAGCCTCCTATATATTAAGACATAGTCTGGGGACTCATTTATGCAGGGGTAGCATTTATGTACATTTAATCGAAGTACATTTGATCAAAGTACTTGGCAGTTAAACATGGCAGTTAGGGCAGGAGACAGGTAAGAAATTTAAACAAACCTAATCACAGTACATTTGAACTACAACAAATATTTACCATATGCATTTGTATAATTTATATCCTAGCTGCTGCATGTACTCACATCCACTGCCCTTGCATTAACTCTTTAAACCCTATCCATATTGGCCCCTCTGTCCTTTCCTCTCCAATGTATAGCACTCACGCTCTTTTCAAATTACTAAACGGCACAGATCCATTCAGTCCCACCATCCAACACACGAGACACTCTCACAAATCACTTAACCATCTGCTCACTCTTTCTATCCTCCTCCTAGTCGCAGGAGACATCGCTCCAAACCCCGGCCCCCCATGTTATGGCAAGTCAAACCTCCCAAATGCTACACTCAGAAACCCCTCTAATCTTATTAATATTCCCTGCATGCCTTCTGTCTCTTTCAATTGTGGCCTTTGGAATTCTCGTTCCGTGTGTAATAAACTCCCCTTCATTCATAACTTCTTCCTTTCAAATTCTCTTCACCTTCTAGCTCTTACTGAAACCTGGATCCAGCAGTCAGACACCACCGCTGCTGCTGCTCTCTCATATGGTGGACTACACTTTTCTCATACCCCAAGATCGGGCAACAGCAGGTGGAGGCGTTGGTCTGCTCCAATCACCCAAATGTACCTTTCAGGTTATCCCTCAAGTACCCTCACTTGTCTTCCCTTCTTTTGAGGTCCATGCTATCAGACTCTACATCCCCTTCTCCATGCGAGTGGCAGTGTTTTATGAATGTGCTAGAGATGGTTTCTGAGCAGAGGCTCCCTCTGGTGGTTACAGACAGTACTGAACCTCTCAGTGAGGAATGGCAATCTGGGTTCACTGACTGGTCTAATATAAGGGAGGTTCCCTCCCATGATGGTTGCCGGTGATCTATTGTTCTTGTCTCAATTGTGGTTCCTGGTTCATTTGGAAGTTTGCTGAGTCTTGCCTGCATCTCCTGCTTTCAGATAAGATATTTTTTGCTTTTCTTTTTGTGCTTGCTTTTTTAGCTTTCATATTTCTGCCTTTAGGTGTAGTTATCTCTCAGGCTGTGACGAGGCGTCTAGGATCAACGTAGGAACGCTCCACGGCTACCTCTAGTTGTGTCGTTAGTTTAGGAATCTGCAACCCATCAGTTACCAACATCTCAGGTGTTCTGCTGCCCTGCTGTTGTTCCTGTCCTCCTCAGCTACCGAAACACAACAGTATCACCGGCCATAACTGAAAATTATATGGTACTCACAAAAGGGAAAAATAGTGTGGAAAGAAAAAAGTTGTCAGAGTTGTCAGAGATTTTTTATTTTTTTTCTGTCTGTTGCATTTTTTCCCTCTTTTTCTCTGGGTGCTGAGGATGATTTTTTTTCCTTCAATGGAGTTTGCACAGTTGTCTGGCCGTGTGGATCAGCTTGCCACTGAGGTTCGGAGTATTGCTACCTATCTTGCTAGGTTGCCGGTTGTGGAACCTAAGATTCCCATGCCAGATTTGTTTTTGGGGGATCGGGCTAAATTTCTGAATTTCAAAAATAACTGTAAGTTGTTTTTTGCCTTAAAGCCTAAGTCCTCAGGTAACGCAGCACAGCAGGTTCAAATTGTCATCTCTCTCCTGCGCGGCGATCCTCAGGATTGGGCTTTTTCCCTGACACCTGGGGATCCTGTTTTGAATGATGTTGATGCATTTTTTCTGGCTCTGGGGTTATTGTACGATGAACCTAATGTCACTGATCAAGCTGAAAAAACCTTGTTGGCATTAAATCAGGGTCTTGAAGACGCTGAGTTGTACTGTCAGAAATTCTGAAAGTGGGCAGTCCTGACCAAATGGAATGATGATGCTTTGGCAGCCCTTTTTCGGAAGGGGCTGTCAGAGAATGTAAAGGATGTTATGGTGGGATTCCCTGCTCCCTCTGGTCTCAATGATTCTATGTCATTGGCTATTCAAATTGACAGACGTTTGCGTGAGTGCAGAGGTATGCGTGAGATAGTGTTGCCTTGTGAGCCAGCTTCTGAGCCCATGCAGTGTGATAGAGTGACTTCTGGGGCACAGCGTCATGAGTTTCGTAAGCGCAATGGGTTATGTTTCTACTGTGGTGATGCCTCTCATGCTATTTCAGTCTGCCCTAAGCGCGGAAGACGTTTTGCACGCTCAGTTGTCTTGGGTAGTGTTCAGACTAAATTTCTGTTAACTGTTACCCTGATTTGCTCCCTGTCCACATTTTCTGCTCAGGTTTTGTTGATTCAGGAGCAGCTATTAACCTGATGGATTTTGACTTTGCCAAACGTTGTGGGTTTCCCATGATACCCCTGCGGAAGTCTATTCCCCTACTGGGCATTGATTCTACCCCTTTGGCGGAGAATAAACCCCAGTTTTCTACTCAGGTGATAATGAGGGTTGAACCAGATCATCAGGAGAGTTGCAAATTTCTGGTGCTGTATAATCTGCATGACATTATTGTACTAGGTTTCCCTTGGTTACAGTCTCATAATCCTGTTTTGGATTGGAAATCTGTGTCTGTGACCAGTTGGGGCTGCCAATGTGTTAATGCCGACACTCCTGTTTTTTCTGCCTCTCCCAAGTCTCAGGATGTTCCTGACTTTTTGACTGATTTTTCGGATGTATTTAGCGAAAGTAAATCTGCATCTTTGCCCCCTCACAGGAGCTACGATTGCGCTATTGAATTAGTGCCTGGTGGTAAATTTCCTAAAGGTCGCCTTTTTAACTTGTCTGTACCTGAACACGATGCTATGCGATATTATATCAAGGAGTCATTGGAGAAGGGTCATATCAGACCATCCTCTTCACCCTTGGGTGCCGGTTTTTTCTTTGTGGCCAAAAAGGATGGTTCATTGAGGCCGTGTTTTTGATTATCGTCTCTTGAATAAGATCACTGTGAAGTATCAATATCCGTTACCCTTGATTTCTGACCTGTTTTCCAGGGTGAAAAGTGCTAGTTGGTTTACCAAGCTTGACCTCAGGGGGGCGTATAACCTTATTCGCATTAAGCATGGGGATGAATACCCCAGAAGGGCATTTTGAGTACCTAGTGATGCCCTTTGGGCTCACTAATGCTCCTTCCGTCTTGCAATCCTTCATGAATGATATTTTCAGGGATTTTGTGGATAAATTTCTGATTGTTTATTTGGATGATATCTTGATTTTTTCCAATGACTGGGACTCTCATGTGAAACATGTTCGGACTGTGTTCCAGATTTTGAGAGAGAATGCACTGTATGTGAAGGGATCAAAGTGTCTTTTTGGCGTACAGAAGGTCTCATTTCTGGGATTCATTTTGTCTCCGTCTGTTATTGAAATGGACCCGGTGAAGGTTCAGGCCATCTGTGATTGGGTCCAACCTACTTCATTAAAGGCTCTTCAGAGATTTTTGGGTTTTGCCAATTTTTATCGTAAATTTATTGGTAATTTCTCCGGTATTGTTAAACCATTGACTGATTTGACCAAAAAGGATTCTGATGTGGTGAATTGGCCTCCTGAAGCAGTCTCTGCGTTTCAGGAACTTAAGCAGAGATTCACTTCTGCTCCTGTTCTACGGCAGCCTGATGTTTCTCTACCGTTTCAGGTGGAGGTTGATGCCTCTGAAATTGGGGCAGGTGCCGTTTTGTCCCAAAGAGATCCAGAGACCTCTAAGAGTAACCCTTGTGCCTTTTCCTCTCGAAAATTTTCTCCAACTGAACGTAATTATGACGTGGGTAATCGGGAGTTATTGGCCATGAAGTGGGCCTTTGAAGAGTGGAGACATTGGCTGGAAGGAGCCAAACATCAGGTGGTGGTCCTCACGGACCATAAGAATCTGGTTTATCTGGAATCAGCCAAGCGACTTAATCCTAGACAGGCCAGGTGGGCCTTGTTTTTACACGTTTTAATTTTGTGGTTCTTTTCTTCCTGGCACTAAGAATGTTAAGGCGGATGCCCTCTCGAGGAGTTTCTTTGCAGGACTCTCCTGAGTTATCTGATCCTACTGTTATTTTGAAAGAGGGTGTAGTTCTTTCCGCCATCTCGCCCAATTTGAGACTGGCTCTGGAAGGGTGTCAGGAGGATAAACCTGAGCGCTGCCCTATTGGGAAATTGTTTGTCCCAGACCAGTGGAAGAAGAGTGTGATGTCTGAGATTCATTGTTCCGCGTTGGCTGGTCATCCCGGGATTTTTGGTACCAGAGACTTGGTGAGTCGGTCCTTTTGGTGACCTACTTTGTCTTGTGACGTCAGGGAATTTGTGCAGTCCTGTGGGACTTGCTCTCGCTCCAAGCCTTGCTCTCGCTCTAGTGGTTTGTTAATGCCATTACCTGTGCCCAAGACGCCATGGAACCATATCTCTATGGATTTTATTTCCGACCTCCCGTTTCTCAGAGAATGACCGTTATCTGGGTAATCTGTGATAGGTTTTCCAAGATGATACATCTTGTGCCATTACCTAAGTTACCTTCCTCCTCCGAATTGGTGCCTTTGTTCCTTCAGCACGTGGTTCGGTTACATGGCATTCCGGAGAACATTGTGTCTGACAGAGGAGTCCAGTTTGTTTCCAGATTTTGGAGGACATTTTGTTCTAAACTTGGTGTTCAATTATCTTTCTCCTCTGCTTTTCATCCTCAGACCAAGGACAAACCAGATGGAACAAACCAGACCTTGGAGTTATAGATTTGTGTCTGCTGATCAAGATGACGGGTCTCTTTTTGCCTTTGGCTGAGTTGCTCTTTAGAGAGGCCACGTTGCAGTGGCTAGCTCTTAATGGACTGCCACCTTATATGTCTCCATTTTTCTGCAATTATGGGTTTCACCCTCGATTTTCTTCGGGACAGGCGGAGGCTTCGTGTTATGTTACGGTAGCTGAGGAGTGCAGGCAAAAAAGGAAATACAACCAGAGCAGTTGGAATCTATGAGATTGCAGTACCCTGACTAACCACCGCAACTAGAGGCAGCCGTGGAGCGTTCCTACGTTGGTCCTAGACGCCTCGTCACAGCCTGAGAAAACTAACTACACCTAAAGATAGAAATAGGAAAAGCTATCTGCCCCGTAGCAGAACCCCAAAGATAATAGAAAGCCCCCAAACATGTAATGGCGGTTAGACAAGAGGAAATACTGACACAGAAAGAAAACAGTATGAGCAAACGCTGGGGCCCAAACTAACTAAATAGAAAAGGACAGGAAGGGTACTTACTGCAATCCCAGAAAACCCTGAAAAAACACCAACTCTACTAATTTCAAAATCACCTGAGAACACACGACCTCTACCACCTAAATTAGTTCTCTGGTGTAACAAAAACAGCAGCCACTGAAAAAACTGGAAAAAGCAAAAGTACAAAACACAGTGGCTGGACTAAACTGAGAGGGCAAAAGCCCCCGGAGGGGACCCAGAAGGCCCCCACAGAAGTGCAGGACCAAATGCAAAAAATAGCAAAAACACAAAATAAGAAATTGTCTTATCTGATAGCAGGAGATGCAGACACGACACAGCAGGCTACAAGGGAAACTGGAAAGAAGGATTCAGACCAGAACAATTGATCACCGGCAACCCTGATGGGAAAATTACTCCCTTATATAAGACCAATCAGTAACACCTGATTCCCAGTCCTCACAATCCTCACTAGTACCGCTTGCAACCACCAGAGGGAGCCTCTGCTCAGAACTCATCTCAAACCCATTCACAACAGTACCCCCCCCTTGAGGAGGGGTCACCGAACCCTCATTTGAGCAACCAGGTCGGTCAGGATGAGTTCTATGATACGCACGGATAAGTCTCCTAGCATGGATGTCCGAAGCAAACACCCAAGAATTGTCTTCCTGACCATAACCTCTCCATTTAACCAAATACTGGAGTCTTCGTCTAGAAAAATGAGAATCCAATATTTTCTCAACCACATACTCCAGATTGCCCTCAACCAAAACAGGGTCAGGAGGCACAGCAGCAGGAACCACTGGCTCAACAAACCTCTTCAACAAGGACTTGTGGAACACGTTATGGATCTTAAATGTCCCTGGAAGAAGCAAACGAAAAGAAACAGGATTAATAATCTCCATGATCTTATAAGGTCCAATGAACCTAGGCTTAAATTTAGGAGATGCTACTCTCATAGGAATATTCTTTGAGGACAACCAAACCAAGTCCCCCACTTTAAACCGAGGACCATCAGTCCTATGCCGGTTAGCAAACCGCTGGGCCTTCTCCTGAGAGAGGGACAACCTCTCCACTACCTGGTCCCAAATCTGCGCATACGCTCAACAACAGAGTCAACACCTGGACAGACAGAAGCCTCCGTCTGTCCCGAAGAAAATCGAGGGTGAAACCCAGAATTACAGAAAAACGGAGACATCAAAGTGGCAGAGCTAGCCCTATTATTAAGAGCAAACTCAGCCAAAGGCAAAAAAGAGACCCAGTCATCCTGATCAGCAGACACAAAGCATCTTAGATAAGTCTCCAATGTCTGGTTTGTTCTCTCAGTTTGACCATTGGTCTGAGGATGAAATGCCGAGGAGAAAGACAATTGAACACCCAGTTTAGAACAAAAAGTCCTCCAAAATCTGGAAACAAACTGGACTCCTCTGTCAGATACAATGTTCTCAGGAATGCCGTGTAAACGAACCACGTGCTGAAGGAACAACGGCACCAATTCAGAGGAGGAAGGCAACTTAGGTAATGGCACAAGATGTATCATTTTGGAAAACCTATCACAAATTACCCAGATGGTGGTCATTCTCTGAGAAACAGGAAGATCGGAAATGAAATCCATAGAGATATGGGTCCATGGTCTCTTGGGCACAGGCAATGGCATCAACAAACCACTAGAGCGAGAGCAAGGCTTGGAGCGAGAGCAAGTCCCGCAGGACTGCACAAATTCCCTGACATCGCGAGACAAGGTAGGCCACCAAAAGGACCGACTAACCAAGTCTCTGGTACCAAAAATTCCGGGATGCCCAGCCAATGCGGAACAATGAATCTCAGACATCACACTCTTTTTCCATTGGTCCGGGACAAACAATTTTCCAACAGGGCAGCGCTCGGGCCTATCCTCCTGACACCCCTCCAGAGCAAGTCTCAAATTGGGCGAGATGGCGGAAAGAACTACACACTCCTTCAAAATAACAGAGGGATCAGATAGCTCAGGAGAGTCCGCAAGGAAACTCCTCGAGAGGGCATCCGCCTTAACATTCTTAGTGCCAGGAAGAAAGGAAACCACAAAATTAAAACGTGTGAAAAACAAGGCCCACCTGGCCTGTCTAGGATTGAGTCGCTTGGCAGATTCCAGATAGACCAGATTCTTATGGTCCGTAAGGACCACCACCTGATGTTTGGCTCCCTCCAGCCAATGTCTCCACTCTTCAAAAGCCCACTTCATGGCCAATAACTCCCGATTACCCACGTCATAATTACGTTCAGTAGGAGAAAATTTTCGAGAGAAAAAGGCACAAGGGTTACTTTTAGAGGTCTCTGGATCTTTTTGGGACAAAACGGCACCTGCCCCAATTTCAGAGGCATCAACCTCCACCTGAAATGGCAGAGAAACATCAGGCTGCCGTAGAACAGGAGCAGAAGTGAATCTCTGCTTAAGTTCCTGAAACGCAGAGACTGCCTCAGGAGGCCAATTCACCACATCAGAACCCTTTCTGGTCAAATCAGTTAATGGTTTAACAATAACAAGAAATTACCAATAAATTTACGATAAAAATTGGCAAAACCCAAAAATCTCTGAAGAGCCTTTAATGAAGTAGGTTGGACCCAATCACAGATGGCCTGAACCTTGACCGGGTCCATTTCAATAACAGATGGGGACAAAATGAATCCCAGAAATGAGATCTTCTGTACGCCAAAAAGACACTTTGATCCCTTCACATACAGAGCATTCTCTCTCAAAATCTGGAATACAGTTCGAACATGTTCACATGAGAGTCCCAGTCATTAGAAAAAATCAAGATATCATCCAAATAAACAATCAGAAACTTGTCCACAATAATCCCTGAAAATGTCATTCATGAAGGACTGGAAGACGGAAGGAGCATTAGTGAGCCCAAAGGGCATCACAAGGTACTCAAAATGCCCTTCAGGGGTGTTAAATGCCGTCTTCCATTCATCCCCGTGCTTAATGCGAATAAGGTTATACGCCCCCCTGAGGTCAAGCTTGGTAAACCAAGTAGCGTTTTTCACCCTGGAAACCAGGTCAGAAATCAAGGGTAACGGGTATTGATATTTCACAGTAATATTGTTCAAGAGACGATAATCAATACACGGCCTTAATGAACCATCTTTTTTGGCCACAAAGAAAAAAACCGGCACCTAAGGGTGAAGAGGATGGTCTGATATGACCCTTCTCCAATGATTCCTTGATATAAGACCGCATAGCGTCATGTTCAGGTACAGACAAGTTAAAAAGGCGACCTTTAGGGAATTTACTACCTGGCACTAATTCAATAGCGCAGTCATAGCTCCTATGGGGAGGTAAGGATGCAGATTTACTTTCGCTAAACACATCAGAAAAATCAAACAAAAAGTCAGGAACATCCTAGCCTGGGGGGAGGCAGAAAAAACAGGAGTGTTGGTATTAACACATTGGCAGCCCCAACTGGTTACAGACACAGATTTCCAATCCAAAACAGGATTATGAGACTGTAACCAAGGGAAACCCAGCACGATAATGTCATGCAGATTATATAGAACCAAAAATTTGCAGCACTCCTGGTGATCAGGTTCAACCCTCATTATCACCTGAGTAGAAAACTGGGGTTTATTCTCAGCCAAAGGGTAGAATCGATCCCCAGTAAAGGAATAGACTTCTGTAGGGGTATCAAGGGAAACCCACAACGTTTAGCAAAATCATAATCCATCAGGTTAATAGCTGCTCCAGAATCAACGAAAGCCTGAGCAGAAAATGAGGACAGAGACATATCAGAGTGACAGTTAATAAAAACTTAGTCTGAACACTACCCAAGACAACTGAGCGTGCAAAATGTCTTCCCCGCTTAGGGCAGACTGAAATAGCATGAGAGGCATCACCACAGTAGAAACATAACCCATTGCGCTTTCGAAACTCATGACGCTGTGCCCCAGACACCACTCCATCACACTGCATGGGCTCAGCAGCTGGCTCACAAGGCAACACCACTCCACGCATACTTCTCCGCTCACGCAAACGTCTGTCAATTTGAATCGCTAATGACATAGAATCATTGAGACCAGAGGGGACAGGGAATCCCACCATAACATCCTTTACATTATCCGACAGACCCTTCCGGAAAAGGGCCGCCAAAGCGTCGTCATTCCATTTGGTCAGGACTGCCCACCTACGGAATCTCTCACAGTATAACTCAGCGTCATCAAGCCCCTGATTTAATGCCAACAAGGCTTTCTCAGCTTGATCAGTGACATTAGGCTCATCGTACAATAACCCCAAAGCCTGAAAAAATGCATCAACATCACTCAAAACAGGATCCCCAGGTATCAGGGAAAAAGCCCAATCCTGAGGATCGCCGCGCAGGAGAGAGATGATAATTTGAACCTGCTGCGCTGCGTTTCCTGAGGACTTAGATTTTAAGGCAAGAAACAATTTACAATTATTTTTGAAATTCTGAAACTTAGCTCGATCCCCTAAAAACAAATCTGGCATGGGGATCCTAGGTTCCACAACAGGCAACCTAGCAAGATATGCAGCAATACTCCGAACCTCAGTGGCAAGCTGATCCACACGGCCAGACAACTGTGCAAACTCCATTGGGAGAAAAGATCCTCCCCAGCACCCAGAGATACAGAGGGAAAAAAAAAAAAATGCAACAAACAGAAAAATATCTCTGACAACTTTTCTTCCTTCAAAATATTTTTTCCCTTCTGTGAGTACCATACAATTTTTTTTGGCCGGTGATACTGTTATGTTACGGTAGCTGAGGAGTGCAGGCAAAAAAGGAAATACACCAGAGCAGTTGGAATCTATGAGATTGCAGTACCCTAACTAACCACCGCAACTAGAGGCAGCCGTGGAGCGTTCCTACGTTGGTCCTAGACGCCTCGTCACAGCCTGAGAAACTAACTACACCTAAAGATAGAAATAGGAAAGCTATCTGCCCCGTAGCAGAACCCCAAAGATAATAGAAAGCCCCCAAACATGTAATGGCGGTTAGACAAGAGGAAATACTGACACAGAAAGAAAACAGTATGAGCAAACGCTGGGGCCCAAACTAACTAAATAGAAAAGGACAGGAAGGGTACTTACTGCAATCCCAGAAAACCCTGAAAAAACACCAACTCTACTAATTTCAAAATCACCTGAGAACACACGACCTCTACCACCTAAATTAGTTCTCTGGTGTAACAAAAACAGCAGCCACTGAAAAAACTGGAAAAAGCAAAAGTACAAAACACAGTGGCTGGACTAAACTGAGAGGGCAAAAGCCCCCGAGGGGACCCAGAAGGCCCCCACAGAAGTGCAGGACCAAATGCAAAAATAATAGCAAAAACACAAAATAAGAAATTGTCTTATCTGATAGCAGGAGATGCAGACACGACACAGCAGGCTACAAGGGAAACTGGAAAGAAGGATTCAGACCAAACAATTGATCACCGGCAACCCTGATGGGAAAATACTCCCTTATATAAGACCAATCAGTAACACCTGATTCCCAGTCCTCACAATCCTCACTAGTACCGCTTGCAACCACCAGAGGGAGCCTCTGCTCAGAACTCATCTCAAACCCATTCACAACACTTCTGTGTCTGTCGCGGTGTGTTGACTCTGTTGATGGAGAGAATACAGCAATTTGAACCTAGTAGTGGAAGCAGGCTTGATGTAATGAAGTTCATGTTGTTCTCTGTCTGGAAGCGTGTCTGCTGTGAGGAACTCAGTTCGTTAATACCTTGTATGCAGTGTTTGACTTCTCACACCATTTCCAGGTGAGCGCTTCCCTTATTTTAACTTGGAGTTTCCACGGTAAACACTTTGTTTTTTTTTCCTCCCTATTCTCTTCCCACTTTGCTTAAGATTAAGCGAGCCCGCTAACAACTCAGTGCCTGAATACAACCTTTCAGATGCAGACTTAACCTGAACTACTGGAAACCATAATTGAAAGTTTTGGACGACTACCAGGAATTGCGAGCCAGGATTGAGCTTAGAGAACACCCATGGCTCCTGCAAACCCAGTGTCGGGGATCCCCAATACCACTTTGTTTTGGCGGTGAACGTGAAAGAGAATTTCAGGGATTTATTATCAATGCAATTTATTTCTCTGCACATGCTTCACAATTCCCTGACATCCAAAGTGCTTCTTATCATGTTGCTTACCAAAGCTTTGATGTGCAAACCTTATTGAGACTGAGGATGATTGTTTGAATCACCTTGAATGTCTTTCATTATCAGCCATGGGCAGGTGTTTTGATGACCCCAATCGAGTCAACACGCTGAAGCGCCATGTAACTTCTGCCAAGGTACTTCAGTAGCCGAATATGCCCTGGATTTCAGGAGATGGGCTCTTGATACCACTTGGGACACTTCCGCCAAAAAATCTATTTTTCGGAAAGGGTTGTCTCCACTGATTAAGGATGAATTGCTCGTGCCGACTCCATGCGTTAGGTGACTTTATTAACTATTGTATCCGTATTGATGCTCGTCTGACTGAACGCAGACAAGAGAGATGGTTCGAAAATAATCGCACTAACCTTTTACTACCTCCTCCTCAGCTAAGGAACCTTTGAGTAGGATCACAAGGGAACCAGAACCTGAACCCATGCAGGTGGACTCTTTACAAAGACGGGTTAGTGATGCACGCAAAGAACATCGTATAAAGGAAAATCTATGTTTTTACTGTGGTAAGTCAGGGCACTTCATTATAAACTGCCCCAGCCGTTCTCGTAAGACTACTGCAGCAGTCATTCACTGTGAGTGTTGCGAGAGGAGCTCTGTCATGTCCGAGCTCAGGCTCCAGAGAGATCTGCTGCAAGAGATCTTGATTTCTCGGACTTAAACTCTGTTAGTTCTGGGGACAATGACGGTATAAACGCTGCAATTTTTCAAGTTTCCTCAGCGGTGTCCCAGCTGAGTTGTAAAAGAAATAATTCTCATTGCTTCCTTTCCATCAAACTCTGGGTGACTCAGTCTGGGTGTCTAGCTCTGCTATGATCGACTCAGGAGCAAGTGGAAATTTTATGGATATCTCCTTTGCTCTGAAACAGGGGATACGTTCAGTGAAGAAGGCTACTCCAGTACAGATGGAGACTGTGGATGGCTCTCTACTGACTTCTGGACCAGTGGATCAAGAAACAGAGCCTTTGAGGGTCCTTATGGGTAAAGATCATCAGGAGAAAATGTCTTTTATGCTTATCTCTTCTCCCCACTTTCCCATTATTCTAGGGCTACCATGGCTGCAGGCGCAGAATCCTACGATTAACTGGGAGACCAAGGAATTACACTTTCCGGAGAAACAGATGAGTCAAGGAGTTTCAGCTTGCTCTGTTCCTAAAGGAACCATGTCAGTCCCTGAACTACCAGCTGTATACCAGGACTATGTGGATTTATGTGACAAGAAGAACGCTGATCAGCTTCCTCCTCACCGTCCATATGATTGTCCAATGAATTATTGCCTGGAGCCGAGATACCTTTTGGTAAGATCTACCCCCTAGCGGGGCCCGAGCTAAAAGCTTTGAAGGACTATATAGACGAAAATTTAGCCAAGGCTTCATACGCCCCTCTTCATCTCCCGCAGGTGCACCCATCTTCTTTGTGAAGAAGAAAGATGGATCTCTGAGACCCTGCATAGACTATAGGGAACTCAATAAGGTTACTATTAGAAACCGTTATCCATTGCCTTTAATCCCTGAGTTGTTGGAGAGAGTGCGGCACGCCAAAATTTTCTCTAAACTGGATCTCCGTGGGGCCTATAACTTGGTCCGTATTAGACCTGGGGATGAATGGAAGACTGCATTCAGGTCACGCTATGGACACTTCGAATATCTAGTTATGCCTTTTGGTCTGAGTACCGCCCCAGCCACTTTCCAACACTTGGTGAATGACATCTTCAGGGATCTCCTAGATACATTTGTGGTGATTTATCTGGATAATATTCTAATTTTTTCTAACTCCACAGAGGAACATCATGGACATGTGAGAATGGTCTTAGAACGCCTAAGACAAAACCATCTCTACATCAAACTTGAAAAGTGTGAATTCCATAGGACCGAAATTCAATTTCTGGGGTATGTACTATCTACGCAAGGGATTAGTATGGATGGAAGCAAGACCCAAGCCATCAAGGATTGGCCAATTCCTAGAAATGTGAAGGAGGTGCAGCGCTTCATCGGGTTTGCCAACTTCTATAGACGTTTCATTAGGAATTTCTCTGAGGTAGTGTCACCTATCACCCAACTTACCTGGAAACAGTCTAGGTTCTCCTGGACCCCGCAAGCTCAGGAAGCATTTTCCTGTTTAAAGGATAAATTTACCACCGCACCTATCTTAGTACATCCCAACCCCGAGCTTGCCTTCATAATAGAGGTGGATGCTTCAGACTGTGCCGTTGGAGCTATACTCTCTCAGAGAACAGGTGAGAAGAATGTCTTGCATCCCTGTGCCTTCTTTTCCCAGCAGTTGTCTTCGGCTGAGAGGAACTACGATGTGGGCAATAGAGAATTGTTGGCCATTATTGCCGCCTTCAAGGAATGGAGACACCTTCTTCAGGGAGCTGCACAGCAAATAGTCATCCTGACAGACCATCGTAACCTTCAATTTATCAGGTCGGCTAAGTGCCTGACTCCTCGCCAGGCTCGCTGGAATCTTTTCCTAAACCAATTTAATTTTGTATTTCTTATAGACCAGGATCGCGCAATGGAAAGGCTGATGCACTCTCTAGGATTCATTCAGCAGAGACACGTCCACTTACTCCTCCTAAGACTATTCTTCCGGCTCTAGATTCCTGGGAGTGATTCATAATCAAGACCTACTTAAGGACATCAAGGAAGCATACCATGCGGATTCTTTGTTGGCTCAACCCCCAAGGGACGTAAGTCTTGTCTTTAAGAATGGTGTGTGGATTCAGGGACAACGTCTGTATATACCTGAAACAGTCAGATTGAGAGTATTGCAACTCATCCACGATTCCAAGATAGCCGGGCATAGGGGAATTCTAAAGACACAAGA
Organism: Oophaga sylvatica; assembly: GCA_033576555.1. NCBI lineage: Eukaryota > Metazoa > Chordata > Amphibia > Anura > Dendrobatidae > Oophaga > Oophaga sylvatica. The sequence continues at coordinate 21,014 of JARQOD010001295.1, forward strand.
ATTTCTTTCTCGTTTCTTTTGGTGGCCCACTAACAGGAAAGATGTTTTAAACTATGTCACTTCATGTGAAGTCTGTGCAAGATGCAAAACACCTCGCTCCTCACCAACTGGTCTGTTCAACCTCTTCCCACCCCGTCCCGCCCGTGGGGATCCATTTCTATGGACTTCATTGTGGAGTTACCAACCTCTCAAGGGAAGAACACCATTCTAGTGGTGGTTGATCATCTAACAAAGGCAGCTCATTTTATCCCTTGTGTCGGCTTACCCACTGCAAAACAGACATCAGACTTGATGATTAAGAATGTGTTTCGCTTACATGGAGTACCGGATGAGGTCATTTCGGATAGAGGGGTGCAATTCACTTCAAGGTTTTGGCAAAATTTCTGTGCCGCATTGGACATTAAAGTAAACCTTTCTTCTGCTTTTCATCCCCAGACTAATGGACAGACAGAACGAACCAATCAGACCCTGGAGCAGTATCTCCGCTGCTTTATCTGCCACCTACAAGATGATTGGGTGGATCTACTTCCACTGGCTGAGTTCTCTTATAATAACTCTCAGAGCGCCTCCACTAAGCAGTCTCCTTTTTACTCCAATCTAGGTTATCATCCTAACATTCTTCCTCGATTTCCCATAGATACGCCCTTGCCGGCAGTGGTGAAAGAATCACTTCTTTACAAAAGAATATGGATCTTCTAAAGGAAAATCTAGAATTGGCTCAGGAAAGGTACAAGAAAGCAGCAGATAAATTTCGTAAACCTGCACCAGCTTTCAAGGTAGGAGATTTGGTCTGGCTGTCAACCAGAAATCTTAAAATAAAGATTCCATCGTCTAAATTGGGACATAAGTACATTGGACCTTATAAGATCAGTAAGATTATAAGTGCTGTTGCTTGTCGTCTTCAACTGCCCAGAACTATGAGAATCCACCCTGTCTTTCATGTATCCCTACTAAAGGCTGCAACACCCAATACGTTTCCTGGACGCTCTTCTCCTTGCCCTGACCCAGTGCTGGTCGATGGTCAGGAAGAATTTATGGTGGAAAGGATTCTAGATTCCAGGTTGTACAGAAATCAGTTGCAATATTTGATTAAATGGCAGGGCTACCCAGTGGAGGACAACTCATGGGAACCAGTCAATAATGTAAATGCTCCTCGCCTGCTCCGCCAGTTTCATCAGAGGTACCCTGACAAGCCTGGTCTGAGGTCAACCGGAGGTTGTCCTTAAGGGGGGAGTAATGTAAGGTTCTTTGTCTCTTTGACATGTTCCTTGAAACTCAGTTTTCCGTCGGCCATTTTGCTTTCTGTCTTTCTGCAGCTCTTGCCCTCAGTTAATATGGAGTTTCCAGTTTTCATGTTCCCGCCCTGATTCTCTCCCTCTTGCTTCTTAAGCAGCCTCAGCTGAACAATCAGTGCTGCTGAATCAAGCCTCAGTCAGCCTGTGACCTGACTCCTGGAAACCTAGGATTTTGGACTCCAGCTATTTCCTACTGAGGAACTTTGGAACACTTTTGGACTTGGAAACCTGCTGTCTGGTGAATCCATGTTTGCAGAGGAATTACGGTACAGAGAAGAGATCCTGAACCTGCTTGGAGAGTTATTGTAGAGCTTGAAGTTACTCTGGCCTGCTGTGTTCTCCTGCCTCTGTTCCTGCAAACTGTGTGACCTTTTCTGCATGCTTGTATGAAGTAATACAAGTCATTTCATATCAACCTATGTCTCCATGTGTTTTCCTCGCACCCAAGCACAAGACGCTATAGGAACTGTACACTATACTTGACAGGTTGTCTCTCTCTCAGGAGAAGGCCCAACGGTTTGCCAACCGGCATAGGACTGATGGTCCTCGGTTTAAAGTGAGGGACTTGGTTTGTGTTTTCCTCAAGAAATATCCCTATGAGGGTTGCATCTCCAAAGTTTAAGCCTAGGTTCATTGGACCTTATAGGATCATGGAGATTCTTAATCCTGTTTCCTTCCGTTTGCTTCTTCCAGGGACATTTAAGATCCATAACGTGTTCCACAAGTCCTTATTGAAGAGGTTTGTTGAGCCAGTGGTTCCTATGGCTGCGCCTCTTGTCCCTGTTTTGGTTGAGGGCAATCTGGAGTATGTGGTTGAGAAAATATTGGATTCTCGTTTTTCTAGACGGAAACTCCAGTATTTGTTTAACTGGAGAGGTTATGGTCAGGAGGACAATTCTTGGGTGTTTGCTTCGGACATCCATGCTAGGAGAATGATCCGTGCTTATCACCGAGCTCATCCTGATCGGTCTGGTTGCACAAGTGAGGGTTCGGTGACCCCTCCTCAAGGGGGGGTACTGTTATGAATGTGCTAGAGATGGTTTCTGAGCAGAGGCTCCCTCTGGTGGTTACAGACAGTACTGAACCTCTCAGTGAGGAATGGCAATCTGGGTTCACTGACTGGTCTGATATAAGGGAGGTTCACTCCCATGATGGTTGCCGTTGATCTATTGTTCTTGTCTCAATTGTGGTTCCTGGTTCATTTGGAAGTTTACTGAGTCTTGCCTGCATCTCCTGCTTTCAGATATTTTTTGCTTTTCTTTTTGTGCTTGCTTTCTTAGCTTTCATCTTTCTGCCTTTAAGTGTAGTTTTCTCTCAGGCTGTGACGAGGCATCTAGGATCAACGTAGGAACGCTCCACGGCTACTTGTAGTTGTGTCGTTAGTTTAGGAATCTGCAACCCATCAGTTACCAACATCTCAGGTGTTCTGCTGCCCTGCTGTTGTTCCTGCCCTCCTCAGCTACCGAAACACAACAGCAGTGGTGTATTGTCCTCCTGGCCCTTCTCATCAGTTCCTGGATCACTTTGCCACCTGGCTTCCACATTTTCTCTCCTGTGACATCCCCAACCTCATCATGGGTGATTTCAACATTCCCATTGCTTTTCCCCTCTCCCCATCTGCTTCTCACCTTTTATCTCTAACTTCCTCTTTCGGCCTCTTGCAGCATACTAACTCCCCTACGCATGAAGACAGAAACTCCCTCGACATGGTCTTCTCCCGGCTAGTAGATGATTTCACAAACTCCCCTCTCCCGCTCTCTGACCACAACCTTTCATTCTCTATCAAGACCTGCCATCCCACTCAGGTCATCCCGACTTTCCACACTTATAGAAACATACAGGCCATAAACACGCAGAAAATTATGAAGAACTTGCCGTCATTATTGGCCCCTATCTCCTCCCTCTCATGTCCTGATTCTGCACTTAAGCATTACAACGAAACCCTGCAAATTGCTCTGAATGAAATTGCATCTCTTACACATAGAATATTACGATGATAACCCTGGCACACGCTGCAAACACGTTTCCTGCAGCGGTGCTCCAGGTGCGCCGAACGTCTGTGGAGAAAATCTAATCTACCCTAAGATTTCATCCATTATAAGTTTATGTTTAAAACATACAACTCTGCCCTTCACCTCTCCAAACAAACATTTCAACACCCTCATCACCTCATATCCAATAACCCTAAACATCTCTTTGACACTTTTCATTCCCTACTCTACCCAAAAGTGCAGGCCCCAACCACAGATCTTCTCGCTGATTATCTGGCCAATTATTTCAAATGAAAAATTGACCATATCCGACAGGAAATTATCTCCCAATCCCCTCATACCATGCACTGTCCTCCCTCCCCAACTGCATCCAGCTCACTCTCTGACTTTGAACCAGTCACAGAAGAAGTAGTAATCAGGCTCCTTGCATCTTCTCACCCTACCACTTGCACCAGTGACCCCATTCCATCACATCTCCTCCAGTCCTTTTCCCCTGCTGTCACCACTCACCTAACAAAAATATTCAACCTTTCTCTCTCCTCTGATATCTTTCCCTTCTCATTTAAGCATGCCATTATACATCCATTACTTAAAAAACCATCTCTCGACCAAAATTGTGCCGCTAACTATAGACCTGTCTCTAATCTTCCCTTCATCTCTAAACTCCTGGAACGCCTGATCCACACCCATCCTATCCGCTATCTCTCAGATAACTCTTCTCGACCCTCTTCAATCTGGTTTCTACTCTTTACTTTACACTCTACTGAAACTGCCCTCACTAAAGTCTCTAGTGATCTACTAACTGCTAAATCTAATGGTCACTACTCCATGCTACTTCTCTTGGATCTCTCCGTTGCATTCGACATCAGCTCCTCCTCACTATGCTACACTCCATCGGCCTCAAGGACACTGTTCTCTCCTGGTTCTCCTCCTATCTCTCTGACAGTTCCTTCACTGTATCTTTTGCTGGTTCCTCTTCCTCTTATCTTCCCCTTACTGTAGGGGTTCCTCAAGGCTCAGTCCTAGGCCCCCTCCTCATTTCTTTGTATACTGCCCCTATTGGACAAACAATCAGTGGATGTGATTTCCAGTACCATCTCTATGCTGATGACACCCAATTATACACTTCTCCGATATCACACCTGCCTTTTTTAGAAAACACCAGTGATTGTCTTACCGCTGTCTGTAACATCATGTCCTCCCTCTATCTGAAACTGAACCTGTCAAAAACTGAACTCGTGTTTCCTCCCTCTACTAACCTACCTTTGCACGACATTGGCATCTAAGTGTGTGGTTCCACCATTACTCCCCAGCAACATGCCCGCTGTCTTGGGGTCATACTTGATTCCGAACTTTCATTCACCCCCCACATCCGATCAATGGCTCACTCTTGTTATCTCCACCTCAAAAACATTTCTAGAATATGACTTTTTCTTACTTTCGACTCTGCAAAAACTCATACTGTTTCTCTTATTCATTCTCATCTGGACTATTGTAACTCTCTACTAATTGATCTCCCTCTTACCAAACTCTACCCTCTCCAATCTGTCTTGAATGCTGCAGCCAGGATCATATTCCTCACCAATCGTTATATCTATGCCTCTACCTTGTGCCAGTCATTACACTGGTTACCCATCCACTCCAGAATCCAGTACAATCTTATTATCCTCACCCACAAAGCACTCCATGGCTCAGCACCACCCTACATCTCCTCCCTTGTCTCAGCCTACCACCCTACCCGTGCCCTCCGTTCTGCTAATGACCTGAGGTTAGCATCCTCATTAATCAGAACCTCCCACTCCCGTCTCCAAGACTTTTAACGTGCTGTGCCAATTCTTTGGAATGCACTACCCAGGTTAATACGATTAATCCCCAATCCCCACAGTTTTAAGCATGCCCTAAAAACGCATGTGTTCAGACTGGCCTACCGCCTCAACGCATTAACCTAACTATCCCTGTGTGGCCCATTCAAAAATTTACCATAATCAGGTTCCTCACATCATGTTCTCACACGCTTTATGCATTTAATAGCCCTTTGTGTCTGTACTGTTACAGTGCCTTGCGAAAGTATTCGGCCCCTGGAACTTTTCAACCTTTTCCCACATATCATGCTTCAAACAAAGATACCAAATGTACATTTTTGGTGAAGAATCAACAAGTGGGACACAATTGTGAAGTTGAATGAAATTTATTGGTTATTTTAAATTTTTGTGGAAATACAAAAACTGAAAAGTAGGGCATGCAATATTATTCGGCCTCTTTAACTTAATACTTTGTTGCGCCACCTTTTGCTGCGATTACAGCTTCAAGTCGCTTGGGGTATGTCTCTCAGTTTTGTACATTGAGAGACTGAAATCCTTGCCCATTCTTGGCAAACAGCTCGAGCTCAGTGAGGTTGGATTGAGATCGTTTGTGAACAGCAGTTTTCAGCTCTTTCCATAAATTCTCGATTGGATTCAGGTCTGGACTTTGACTTGGCTATTCTAACACCTGGATACGTTTATTTGTGAACCATTCCATTGTAGATTTTGCTTTATGTTTGGGATCATTGTCTTGGAAGACAAATCTCCGTCCCAGTCTCAGGTTTTTTGCAGACTCCAACAGGTTTTCTTCATAATTGGTCCTGTATTTGGATCCATCCATCTTCTCATCAATTTTAACCATCTTCCCTGTCCCTGCTGAGGAAAAGCAGGCCCAAACCATGATGCTGCCACCACCATGTTTGACAGTGGGGATGGTGTGTTCAGGGTGAAGAGCTGTGTTGCCTTTACTCCAAACATATCTTTTGGCATTGTTGCCAAAAAGTTCTATTTTGGTTTCGTCTGACCAGAGCACCTTCTTCCACATGTTTGGCGTGTCTCCCAAGTGGCTTGTTGCAAACTTTAAACTACACTTTTTATGGATATCTTTGAGAAATGGCTTTCTTCTTGCCACTCTTCCATAAAGCTCAGATTTGTGCAGTGTACGACTGATTGTTGTCCTATGGACAGACTGTCCTTGCTCAGCTGTAGATCTCTGCAGTTCATCCAGAGTGATCATGGGCCTCTTGGCTGCATCTCTGATCAGTCTTCTCCTTGTTTGAGATTAAAGTTTAGAGGGACGGCCAGGTCTTGGTAGATTTGCAGTGGTATGATACTCCTTCCATTTCAATATGATCGCTTGCACAGTGCTCCTTGGGATGTTTAAAGTTTTGGAAATAATTTTGTATCCAAATCTGGCTTTAAACTTCTCGACAACAGTATCACGGACCTGCCTGTTGTGTTCCTTGTTCTTCATGATGCTCTCTGCTTCAAACAGAACCCTGAGACTATCACAGAGCAGGTGCATTTATACGGAGACTTGATTACACATAGGTGGATTATATTTATCATCAGTAATCATTTAGGACAACATTGGATTATTCAGAGATCAACAATGAACTTCTGGAACGAGTTTGCTGCATTGAAAGTAAAGGGGCCAAATAATATTGCACACCCCACTTTTCAGTTTTTGTATTTCCACAAAAATTTAAAATAACCAATAAATTTCGTTCAACTTCACAATTGTGTCCCACTTGTTGTTGATTCTTCACCAAAAATTGACATTTGGTATCTTTATCTTTGAAGCATGATATATGGGAAAAGGTTGAAAAGTTCCCAGGTGGCCGAATACTTTCGCAAGGTACTGTACATACTTAGGCTGTTAACTGGTTCATGCAGCATTACCGGAACACCCAATTCGTACACTATGGCTTGTCTGAACAATGAAAGCAATTGTTACCATCTACCTTTCGTGTCTCCCCTTTTTTCTTATAGATTGTAAGCTTGCGAGCAGGGCCCTCGTTCCTCTTGGTATCTGTTTTGATCTGTGTTTATTGTTATGCTGTAATGTCTATTGTCTGTACAAGTCCCCTCTATAATGTAAAGTGCTGCGGAATATGTTGGTGCTATAGAAATAAAGTTATTATTATTACGGTATGTGTCAAACGATGTGATTGTGATAAAGGGCAGAGTAGGACAGGGTCTGACTGAGACACGCATCCATGGGACGCTATACAGATGACTTGGCTCAGGAAGAGGTGCCATGCCCCTGTTTGTACAACGTACAAGAGATTTAAGCAAAATCAAAAAAACTGAGCCGGACTATAATCCGGTATACCGGCAAAGTGTAAGAACACGTTCACACTGTGGCTATTTCACAGACAAAACCCCAAAACTTTGAAAAAAGAGACTTGATTGTTATAATTAGCATGTGCAGAAGTGTGCAGGTGAGCGGACCAAGGAAGGACTTCTGGAAGTGCCGTATATGGCGGTGGTGGTTCACTATGTTGGCAGATGCCGGAGCCCGCCCGAGCACGGGCCGGCCGAGATCACACACAAGCACCAAGTCCGTTTAGGTGAATAGAGTTGGAGGTAGGAACAGCAGGGTTTCCACAAGAGACAGGAAGATGTCAGCAGAACAACTTCCAGATCAGGAGCTCAGATAATGCTTCACTCAGTTAGACTGAGCACCACAATATACTCAGCAACAGGAAGCTGCACAGGGCCAGGTATATATAGCAGGTCCAATCAGTTTTAATCAGGGCGAGAACAATCAGCAGGGAAGGTGATGATCTCTATCCAATCAGTCTCAATCAGGGAGGGAACAATCAGCAGGGCAGGTGATGATCTCTATCCCAGACGAAGTTCATATGGTTTCAGGCTGAAGTTATTCAAGTTCCGAAATAGCTCCACAGCAAGGGAACAGACCAGCAAGCCATGGTTCACAGGTTCAAATCCTAACAATACTCCCCTCTTAACGGCGGCCTCTGGACGCAACTTGTCCAGGTTTTGCAGGATACCGCTGGTGAAATTGTCTAATCAAACGAGGAGCATTGATGTTGCTTACTGGTTCCCATGAATTTTCCTCCGTGTCGTAGCCCTGCCATTTGATTAAATATTGCAAACGATTTCTGTGTATTCGGGAATCCAAGATCTTTTCCACCACAAACTGCTCCTGTCCGTCCACTTCAATTGCATCGGGAGGCGAAGGGGATCGTTCTGGAAATGGATTGGCTGTGGCGGCTTTCAACAACGACACATGAAACACAGGATGAATCTTCATTGATGTTGGTAGCTGTAGACGTACGGCCAATGGACTCACAATCTTACTGATTTTGTATGGTCCACAAATTTTTGTCCTAATTTAGGAGAAGGAATCTTCCATTTCAAATTCTTAGTGGATAACCACACTCGATCTCCAATCCTAAACATGGGAGTGGGTCTCCGATACCTATCGGCCGCTTTTTTATATTTCTCCTGAGCTTCCTTTAGAGTGTCTTTCAGAACATTCAGATTTTGCTGTAGCAGAGAGATTCTTTCTGCGACTGCTGGTATTAATGGTGCCACAGGATTTTTGGGAAGGATGTTTGGGTGATATCCCAGATTTGCAAAAAATGGCGTTTGTTTCGTAGAGGCATTCTGTGAATTATTATATGAAAATTCCGCAAATGGCAGCAGATCCACCCAGTCGTCTTGCAGATGGCAAATATAACAACGAAGATACTGCTCCAGCGTCTGATTTGTACGTTCTGTCTGGCCGTTAGATTGCGGATGGTAAGCGGTTGACAATCGTACTTTGATGTCTAGTGCTGAGCATAAACTGCGCCAAAATTTAGATGTAAATTGCACACCTCGATCTGAAACGACTTCATCCGGCACTCCGTGGAGGCGAAAAACATTGCAAATTATCAGATCAGCTGTATCTTTTGCTGAAGGTAGACCTGAACACGGGATGAAATGCGCTGCTTTTGTAAGTCGATCCACTACTACCAGAATGGATGTTTTTCCCTTGGACTCTGGTAGATCTACAATAAAGTCCATTGAAATCGATCCCCACGGTCGTGTTGGGATGGCGAGAGGCTGCAATAGTCCCATAGGGGATGCACGTGGAGTCTTATATCTGGCACAGATGTCACAGGAATTAACATACTTCTTCACGTCTTCTTGAAAGTTCGGCCACCAAAAGAAACGTGACAAAAACTCCTGCGTTTTCTGTGTCCCTTTGTGTCCTGCAATTTTAGAATCGTGCACTAGTTGTAGGACTCTTAACCGAGCTGCTTCTGGTACATATAGTCGTCGACCATCAGTCCATACTTGATTTTTAAAAAACAGATGCACGTCCCCTGATGGACGTGATAGAAACGAGTCTGTTTCGTATGCTGCCTTCAAATCTTCCAGCAAATCTCCATCATGTATTACTCCCAAGATCTTAGTATCTGCCACAATGGGTTTGGGTGTTGTTACAAGATTAGTTTCGCTTGAAAACATTCTGGATAATGTGTCTGCTTTCTTGTTACGGGAGCCTGGTCGATATGAAATTACAAAATTGAATTGATTCAAAAACAGACTCCAACGAGTCTGCCGAGGAGAGAGGCATTTTGCAGACCTGATAAACTCTAGATTGCGATGATCGGTCAACACCAAAATTTGTTGTGCAGCCCCTTGGAGATGATGTCTCCACTCTTTGAATGCTGATATGATGGCGAGCAATTCTTTATTTCCCACGTCATAGTTCTTCTCGGCTACAGACATACGTTGTGAGAAAAATGCACATGGATGCAGCAACTTCTTTTCCACTGTCCTCTGAGAAAGGATAGCGCCGACCGCACAGTCTGAAGCATCCACCTCGATGATAAAAGCCAATTCAGGGTCAGGATGGCGTAATATGGGAGCCGTTGTGAATTTCGTTTTTAAACGAGAGAACGCTTCTTGCGCTTGGGGTGTCCAGATGAATTTTGCTCCTTTTTTTGTTAATTGCGTAATGGGTAGCACGATTTCTGAAAAATTCTTAATAAAGCGTCTGTAAAAGTTGGCGAACCCCACAAAATGCTGAACTTCTTTCACATTTTTAGGGATAGGCCACTCGGTGATAGCTTGCGTTTTCTTAGCATCCATCCGTAATCCTTGAGGTGAAATGACTATCCCAAGAACTGAATCTCTTCACGATGGAATTCACATTTTTCTAATTTAATATATAATGAAGTCTCCCTTAACCGTTGTAGCACTTGTCTTACGTGCGTCTGATGTTCCTCCATAGAGTTTGAAAAGATCAGGATGTCATCTAGATAAACGACCATGAACTGATCCAACAGGTCTCGGAAAATATCATTTGCCAGGTGCTGGAAGGTAGCTGGAGCATTAGCGAGTCCGAAGGGCATCACTAGACTTTCAAAGTGTCCGTATCGGGTACGAAAGGCCGTTTTCCATTCATCTCCAGGCTTTATACGTACTAAATTGTATGCCCCACGTAAATCTAACTTAGTGAAGATCTTTGCACTTTGTACTCTTTCTAGGAGTTCCGGGATCAACGGTAGAGGATAACGTTTTTTTACCGTGACTTTATTAAGCTCCCTGTAGTCCACTACTGGGCGTAATGTTCCATCCTTCTTCTTGACAAAGAATATAGGGGCTCCAGCGGGCGAGGATGATGGACGAATAAATTTTTTGCTTAGGTTTTCATCAATAAATTCTTTAAGAGCCTTCAGTTCAGGACCCGCTAAAGAGTAGATAGTTCCAAACGTTATAGCCGCCCCCGGGAGTAGTTCTATTGGGCAGTCGTATGGTCGATGCGGGGGAAGTGTATCCGCTCCCTTCTTGTCACAGACATCCAAGAAATCTTCATACACCGCTGGTGGCTGAGGCAATTCTGGATTCTGAACTGCTTCTAATGTGGATTCGCTTGGAACCTCCGTCTGAACTTCCTTTTCGGGGAAACTGATCTTTTTCATCTCCCAATCGATGATAGGATTGTGCTTCTGCAACCAGGGCAAACCTAAAATGATGGGAAAATGTGGAGAAGAAATAATTAGAAATGTCAACATCTCACGATGCTGCGACTCAATATAGATCTCCAAAGGTCCTGTCTCATGATCCACTGGCCCCGAATTCAGTGGAGATCCATCTACCGTCTCCATCACAATAGGTGAACGTCTTTTCTGCATATCTATGCCATGATTTTGAGCAAATGCAGAATCCATGAACATCCCGCTGGCCCCAGAGTCGATCATGGCTGATGCAGTGATCCACTGGGAGTTAACCTTCAGTTTGATAGTTACAAAATAGTGGGATTCACGGCTCTCCTTCCTGGTAGGTGGAACTATGGATGATATGGACTGGATCTCATCTTTAGCATAATCAGTCTCTGAGATGAAAGACTCCTCGTCGGAAGAATCAGGATCCATTATAGCCGCCACCATTTTTCTTGAACGGTTTGTGTGACGACTTGGACAGTTAATAAGAAAATGTCCCGCTTCCCCGCAGTACAGACATAGATTCTCTTTAAATCTCTGTTCTCTTCGTTCTGCACTCGCTCGTCTCTGGATCGCATCCACTTGCATTGGCTCTAGTTCTGTATCTCGGACATTCCGGCTGGGCACTTCTTTAGTGACCGATGGCAGGGAGGAGTTATAAGAGTTAGTTGAACGATTCATGGAGGTCCACTTCTCTTGTCGTCGTTCAGACAGACGGGTGTCAACCCGGATGCAATGCTTGATGAAATCATCCAGATCCGAAGGGGTCTCTCCACGGGCAAGTTCGTCCTTTACTGCACTAGAAAGTCCTCTTTTAAAGAAAGATACTTTTGCTGCATTATTCCATTCAGTGTCAACGGCCCACCTCCTATACTCCATAGCATACTCTGCGACGGGGCGTTTGCCTTGTCGTAATGCCAGCAACGTTGATTCAGCAGTAGCTGCACGGTTTGGGTCATCAAACATCTGCTGCATCGCTCGAATAAACTCGTTCAGATTGTCTAAACGTGCGTCCCGAGTCTCAATCAGAGGATTAGCCCAAGCGATTGCTTTGTGGGTTAACAGCATAATGATGCATAGCACCTTTGACCTATCAGTCGGAAACTGATTAGCATGTGTATCGAAGAACAGGTAACATTGATTCAAAAATCCACAAAATTTATCTCGATCACCGCCAAAACGAAAAGGTGGTAGCTTAGGGGGCGTGGCAGACGCTGAGGCGGAAGCTTGTCCTTCTTGCTGGGTAATTCGAGCAGTCAACACTTGTACTGCATTCTGCAGATCTTGGATAGCTTGTTGGTGGTTCTGGACATTATGATCGCTTTGTGCAATAAATGCGTCCATCCGTGCTTTTCCATTCACCTGTTCGGTGTGCAAACTGGACATTGCACCCTGCAGTTTTCTGACACGTGTTTCCAAAGTTTCTGCTCCAGCGGCCTCCATTTTTGAGAGGCTGAGTATTCTGTCACGTTACTGGCGATACAGGACTAGAAGTCAGTGGCCGGAGCAGAAGTGTGCAGGTGAGCGGACCAAGGAAGGACTTCTGGAAGTGCCGTATATGGCGGTGGTGGTTCACTATGTTGGCAGATGCCGGAGCCCGCCCGAGCACGGGCCGGCCGAGATCACACACAAGCACCAAGTCCGTTTAGGTGAATAGAGTTGGAGGTAGGAACAGCAGGGTTTCCACAAGAGACAGGAAGATGTCAGCAGAACACCTTCCAGATCAGGAGCTCAGATAATGCTTCACTCAGTTAGACTGAGCACCACAATATACTCAGCAACAGGAAGCTGCACAGGGCCAGGTATATATAGCAGGTCCAATCAGTTTTAATCAGGGCGAGAACAATCAGCAGGGCAGGTGATGATCTCTATCCAATCAGTCTCAATCAGGGAGGGAACAATCAGCAGGGCAGGTGATGATCTCTATCCCAGACGAAGTTCATATGGTTTCAGGCTGAAGTTATTCAAGTTCCGAAATAGCTCCACAGCAAGGGAACAGACCAGCAAGCCATGGTTCACAGGTTCAAATCCTAACATAGCAGTACCTTGTGGCTGACAATCACTTGCTCTGTGCTGCGACACACCGCAGTGTTACACCATGCAGCATGATTTACCACAATTTTTGTAATTTAGGAGCATATTAGTTGATAAACTAAAATAATGGGATGCAACATTTTCTAAATAAACTACATAACTACATTATTCTTACACGTAAATATGCAAGGGGTTATCGGGGACATTTGGTTTTCTTTCTGGGCTAAGTGCTTGTCAGCAGGTAACTGGTTAATAGCTACCTGTTCTACCCTGCGATAATCTCTCCTGGCTCCTAGAGGTCATGGATAGCGGCGGCAATTCTCCTGTTGGGTCACGTTCTCTTCCCCTGTTGGTGGGGCGTAGCTGTAGACGTCATGCTGATTGACAGCTGCCTTCCCACTACCTAACTACACAGAGATCAGGAGCGGACGATGAACATGGAGAGAGCGTTGCATACCTGCCAGTAAGTGCTTAGGCTAATAGGAAAGATAAATCAAAGTACAATGATGCTTGCCCCTGTTATGAGTGATGAAATACCAATATCCATCATCCGGTAGGCTCTTCGGGCCGCCATGATGCTTCTCATTCATTGATATCTTCTACCAGGCCAAGATTCCACAGCTTTCTAAACAAGACCCTTTACGAGGTGTGAACTTTTATGAATAAAATGCTAGCAGTTTATGTTCTGAAAAAAAGCTGCCATGCTACGTTATCGTTGACATGGTGCTGTTATCCACGCATTTCAGATGTCACAGCACCTGAAATGCATGGAGGCCAGGGCGATGTCAGGGCTAACATAGCATGACAGCTTTTTGGGGCGCCCTCTGTACTACTTTAATGAATAACGAGGTTTGTTTGCCCATTGAGCTGGATCATCTACTTCTCCCTGCTGATCTCAGGCTTTTGACAGAGCCACAACCTGCACTCCGGACAACAAAGGAATTATTAACGGTGAGCTGGAGTTTAATTTTCCTCCTACATAATGCATGAATACTAAAGATTCCATTGTTTTTTCAAGCTTGCCTCTTACTTTTAGCTGGTCTGTGCGATCTAATATCACGCCATAAGAACTTATGTACAAAAATGTCAAATGTTTTGGCAAAACGTAAATGCTGCCTACCCCCTCCTCCAGTACTTATTGCGCAGAAAACGTGCTGTGTTTGACAGTTCAAGCACGGAGCTCAGGAAAACTCATACCCACTGTGAATTTAGATACTATTGAACTGTGCATTTTTGGTAATTTTTTTGACTATAGGCATCTATAGGAAGCCTGAAAATATCCGTGTAAAAAACACAATAGCATTTTTAAGTCCCTTTTATGCCCTTAAAAAACGCATTCAAACATAATGTGATTTAAAAAATGCAGCGTTTTCAGACGTTGGACGATGAGCGCAGTAATATCTCATAAGTCGCGGGCTAGTTGTCAGCGTTAGTCTGAAGTGCATGAATTCTAGGCTGATGTTGATGTTAGAACCTATATAAAATGTTTCAAAATTTTAAAGAAACATTAATAATGGTTGAAAAATATAGTACATAAACAGGTAATATTATGTGAAGGTCTTGGTGAATAAAGAGTTACTGAGTCCTTTCATCATTTAGGTAAAATCCTCTCCTCTCAACTAATTGCTTTGAAATGAACTTATGTTTCTCCATTCACCACAGTCTTGTAATGGATGCTGTGGAATCTTGGTATTTTAATGATTTTTTTTTTATCTAATTCTCTATTTTTGCTCCTTGTGGGACTCCAAGGTCAGTATATCCTCAGATACAGAGTCCTCAGACAACAGATGGAGCCTCACCCAGAACACAACTGGGGACAGCACGTTACCAAAATACCAGGTGCAGTAGAAATGTTGGGAATGTGGCCCCTTCCAGGTTAGAGGAATATTTTCAGAGGAGAAGAAATTGATAGTTTGTTGGATCTAATTCCTAATATTGAAAAGAAAGTAAAAAAACTGTTTCCTTCATTTTCTAATTCCTGAAATTATTCCTCACGAGTATTCATGTATTCCTCACGAGTCAGTGTAAGAATGATCTTCTTACTCTTGTTTATTATTCTTCACATATTATCATCGGAAAGCGTATCGTCTAGTCATATCCGTCCAACGCAGCATTGCTATGTTGGATATTTTTGCTATCCATCCAGAATGATCTGCCACTGTTAGTCCATAAATATATAGTTTTATAGAACTAGAATGATGTTGTTACTTAAACCTTATTTATATGAAATGAGATTTTCAGTACATTGCTCATTGGTGGGGATGTTATATAAAAGTAAGCTCTATGCCAGGACCAAATATATTGACAGTGTGTCTTTATGTAACAGGAAGGAATTGCACCAACCACAAAGTATTTATAGCACCATCGCGTCAAGCTTCGGACTCACTGTGATCATTGTATTTTATTATTCAGTGGCTGACATGCAATGTAACATCATATTTTGTGACACATGAAATCAATCAAAAGACCCAAATTTAATATATAAGTATAGCGTTCTTGTTTTATTAATAAGTATAAAATGGCACTTTTTAGCGGCCTTCGGTTCGAGCCATGGCGCTTGATAGATTAATGGTCTGTAAGTAGATCGATCTTGGGCAAGCCTAGATAGGTCCACTAGGGTCTTCTTTGCCATTATCTTGATAGTATCAAGCCATCAGGTTGCTGGTCTTCCTCTTCTTCTTGTTCCTTCTATTTTTCCGAACATGATGTCCTTCTACAGTGATTGCTTTCTTCGTATGATGTGTCCAAATTAGGCAAGTAGTAGCTTGGTGATCCTTGCTTCGAGTGACATGTCTGGCTTGATTTGTTCCAAGATTAATTTGTCTGTTCTTCTTGCCATCCATGGTGTTGATAACATCTTTCTGCAGCACCACATTTCAAAGGCGTCAATTCTTCTTCTGGCTTGTTACTTTATCGTCCAGGTTTTGCATCCATGTGTTACCACAGAAAATAACAAAACTATGTTCGAGCCGTGTCTTTGTCGCCAGTTAAATGTTCCTCGATTTGAAGACCTTTTCCAGTGACTTCATTGCTGATTTGCCCATTGCTATTCTCCTATTGACTTCTGGTGTTGTCTCTGCATGTTATGTTATCATCAATCTGAGTAGGTAGAAGTCCTTTACATCTCCAATTTGTCACCGTCCATCTCAAATATGTCCTGTCATACCTGGCAGTACTCAATGTCGTTTGTCTTCTTTGTGTTAAGTAGAGATGAGCGAATTTGTTCGGATTCGAATATTGTTTTTGCAATATTCGTCGAACACAAACGTCATTAGAGTCAATGGGAGTAGAAATTACGGAATATGTTTGGAACCGAACATAAGATATACATTCGCCCCGAATAGTGTCTGAATATGTCAAAATCAGATTCGGGGCCAAAACCCGAACAAATTCATTCATCTCTAGTGTTGAAAAAACCCTATATACCAAACGTGGACAAAAGTCAGAGAACCCGATTGATCTAAATATGGGAAATGAATATGAAGAGTCAAATGTGTATGACAAAAATTATCTTTATTAAACAATGTTGTACAAAAAGCAAAGAATAAAAGCATGAAAGCTTGACAGACAGTAACAGCACCCAATTAATACTCACAGACTAAAATGTGTACCAGGAGCAGTGATACAACAAGCCAAATACACCCATCACCTATGGATGACATATATAATCTAATAGCACTGTGTAACTAGCACTGAGGATATAAATGTGTCCTCAGTATCAAACACCACCGATGTGTGCACATAATATATTGAAAAAGAGCTTGTGGAATCAGAGGGCAAAATGCATTGATGAAAATAGTTGAAAGTGAACGCTACCTGGGAGCCTGGAGGGATGCTGTCAGCCTGCAAGAACGCGCCCCGACGCGCGTTTCGGTATAACTAACCTTCGTCAGGGGGATGTGTATGATCGGTAGCATAGGAATATAAATAGTCTCCTGATTAATCAGCTGGTGAATGAGTGGCGCATCTCAGCAAGCGGAGGACCGGAAGTCGCTCTGGCGTCTGACATCACACGAGCCTGCGAAGCCGGAAGTGTCGGGCCGCCAGCTCCTGTATAGACGCCGTCGCCATGCAACCCCGTCCCCATCTTGCCGACATGCGCACATCACTACTGCGTGTGGTGACTATATGCATGAGACAATATAAAATAGTGCGCAATGTGAACAATGTGAGTAATGTACTATATAAGTGAACAAAATAATAATAAAAAGTAACATGAATACATAATTTATATCCTGTCCTAATCTAACAATCTGTGCACGTCATGTGATGTAAACATAAAAGAAATCCATGGAACTGCACAAAATCCAATAAATATAGATCAAATGACAGGTTAATGAATAGTTCCATCACTTTGAAAATAAATAATAAATATCAAATAGACCACTAAAGGACATCTATCCAGGTAATATAAAATAAAAAATGAAACAATCATGGGCCCATGATTGTTTCATTTTTTATTTTATATTACCTGGATAGATGTCCTTTAGTGGTCTATTTGATATTTATTATTTATTTTCAAAGTGATGGAACTATTCATTAACCTGTCATTTGATCTATATTTATTGGATTTTGTGCAGTTCCATGGATTTCTTTTATGTTTACATCACATGACGTGCACAGATTGTTAGATTAGGACAGGGCCCATGATTGTTTCATTTTTTATTTTATATTACCTGGATAGATGTCCTTTAGTGGTCTATTTGATATTTATTATTTATTTTCAAAGTGATGGAACTATTCATTAACCTGTCATTTGATCTATATTTATTGGATTTTGTGCAGTTCCATGGATTTCTTTTATGTTTACATCACATGACGTGCACAGATTGTTAGATTAGGACAGGATATAAATTATGTATTCATGTTACTTTTTATTATTATTTTGTTCACTTATATAGTACATTACTCACATTGTTCACATTGCGCACTATTTTATATTGTCTCATGCATATAGTCACCACACGCAGTATTGATGTGCGCATGTCGGCAAGATGGGGACGGGGTTGCATGGCGACGGCGTCTATACAGGAGCTGGCGGCCCGACACTTCCGGCTTCGCAGGCTCGTGTGATGTCAGACGCCAGAGCGACTTCCGGTCCTCCGCTTGCTGAGATGCGCCACTCATTCACCAGCTGATTAATCAGGAGACTATTTATATTCCTATGCTACCGATCATACACATCCCCCTGACGAAGGTTAGTTATACCGAAACGTGCGTCGGGGCGCGTTCTTGCAGGCTGACAGCATCCCTCCAGGCTCCCAGGTAGCGTTCACTTTCAACTATTTTCATCAATGCATTTTGCCCTCTGATTCCACAAGCTCTTTTTCAATATATTATGTGCACACATCGGTGGTGTTTGATACTGAGGACACATTTATATCCTCAGTGCTAGTTACACAGTGCTATTAGATTATATATGTCATCCATAGGTGATGGGTGTATTTGGCTTGTTGTATCACTGCTCCTGGTACACATTTTAGTCTGTGAGTATTAATTGGGTGCTGTTACTGTCTGTCAAGCTTTCATGCTTTTATTCTTTGCTTTTTGTACAACATTGTTTAATAAAGATAATTTTTGTCATACACATTTGACTCTTCATATTCATTTCCCATATTTAGATCAATCGGGTTCTCTGACTTTTGTCCACGTTTGGTATATAGGGTTTTTTCATTTTTCCGGATGGTCTGCCATCTCACCCTTTCTTGGACTATTGGTACTTTTTTGTTTATTGACATATGTATTATTCTCTAGCACTATATCATATATAGACATTATTCATCCAATACAAATTGCACCAATTGTTCTTGTGTATTTTATCTCTAGTGTTGAGTAGCAGTCCCATGTTTAAGCTTTCCATCTTGACACTCCGTAATAAGTCCTTCATTCTATCTACGCTTGTTACCATCAATGTTGTATCGTCTGCGTATTTAAGATTATTGATGATTCGTCCAGCAATTTTGATTCTTTCTAAAAACCAAAAAGTATAGTAATAAAAAAAAAATGTAAGCAAGGTGGCCAACGTGAAACTGTAAGGCCACGAGTACACGTTGAGTATTTGATGAGTCTTTTACCTCAGTATTTGAAGCCAAAACCATGAGTGGGTGATAAATACAGAAGTGGTGACGTGTTTCTATTATACTTTACCTCTGATTGTTCCACTTCTGGTTTTGGCTTACACATACAGAGGTAAAAAAAAAATCTCACCAAATATTCAACGTGTGCACGTGGCCTTAGGTCACCTCAAATACAGCTTGTTCATAGTGGATTTTTTTGCTGCAAAACTTCTGACAAATTTTACCACTTTAACAAATGAGTGGACAAATCCTCAGGCTTTTCCCTGCGAACCTGCTCCATACACCCACTTCTGACTCGCGTTGTACATGTATGGTGCACATTGTGAAGGGGTTAAAAATGTCATGTACAGTCATGACCCAAACTGTTGACAACAGTGATGCTAGTCACTTCAAATGGCAGAGCTGTGAGTCAGAATGGTCATGAGTCCAAGGTCAGAAGCCAGGAGGGTATGTCAAAAACAGAAGGAAAAGAAAAATGTAACGAATGGAAGCGGAGGCAGAGGTGGTGAAGTTCACATTCGTATTTATTTTTTAATGTGGAACCTCGAGACCGCGGTCCGGGGGGCTCCGAAGGGGGCGTAGCTAGTGAGCCCCGGGTACCCGTAGTAAGGCCCCTCGAACAGGACCAGAATGGAATACCCGGAGGACACAGGTGCTACCTCCAGTTAGACCCCGGACACGTGGCAGCTGTCCCAGAGGGACCAAAAGGGTAACAAGTATTTACAGAGTCCGTGGAAAGTTCTTGACGGAGAAGGGTAAGGTCCTGGTCCAGAACGGATGGTAGAAGGCTGGCTTCAGTGACCTTGTCACGGTCCACGGGTACGGATGGCTGATGGCGGAACGGGATGACACTTGCGCCAGTAATAGCCGAGATTGTCCAGATTAGCCAGATACGGGTTAGCAATGATCTGAGGAGACAAACAGTATCAGCGAAGCACAGAGACTGCAGACGCAGCGCAGACAGAACAGGAACAGAACCGGATGTAGCAATGATAGAACACGTTGCTCCGGCACTCCCCTAATGGTGGAGTGACCAGATATAGTACTGAGTGCGCAGCCATTGGATAATTAGCTATTTCAAAAGATGCACGCTGCCCCTTTAAGAGAGGCGGTGGGCGCGGCCTCGCGTCCTAAGCCGACTGTCTGGAGGCCTGCCAGCAGCGTGCCAGGAAGTGGAGAAGGACTCAGGACGCCGGAGAGCAGATGGGACAGGAGACCCCAGCCCACGCACAGACCACCGCAGAGGGACAGCCCGAGGAACAGGTGAGTGAGCAGAACGGAGTGCAGAGGCAGCGCTGGGACCGGGTGTAACAGTATCTCCCTCTTTAATCCCCCTCTTTTTCAAGCCTGCGTGAAATCTTTTAAGAAGAAGAGGAGCCTGGATGTTCTCTTTAGGCTCCCAAGACCTCTCCTCAGGACCAAAACCCCTCCAGTCCACCAGGTAATAGATCCTACCTCTTACTCGCTTAGAGGCCAAGATATGTTTTACCTCAAAAACATCATCCTCAGAGACCGGATCAGGAGTGGTACCCGGGTCCTTAAAAAAGGAGCTCAACACTACTGGTTTGAGGAGGGAAACATGAAAGGAGTTAAGTACTCTTAGAGAATTAGGCAATTTCAGTTTATAAGAGACCGGGTTGATCTGTCTCAAAACTTCAAAGGGACCAATGAAACGAGGACCCAATTTGTACGATGGTAACTTCAGACGGATGTACTTGGAGGAGAGCCATACCTTGTCTCCTGGACGAAAGATGGAGCCTCCAAACGTCTTTTGTCCGCATGCGTTTTCATACGTTGAGAAGCTTTCTCCAAAGCCGACCTGGTCTCTCTCCAAATGTCCGAGAAATTCTTTGACAAGGTATCGACTGCCGGAACATCCGATAATCCCGAGACAGAAGAGGAATTCCGGGTTGCAGTCCAAACACAATCTGAAAGGGAGACTTTCCAGAAGATTCACTTACTTGATTGTTGTAGGAGAATTCCACCCAGGGCAGTAATTCTACCCAGTCATTATGATGAGCGTTGACGAAGTGACGCAGGTATCCAGCAGGATTTGATTGATCCTCTCCACTTGCCATTAGACTGGGATGATATGCAGAAGAAAAATCTAGTTCAATTTTACCATTTTACAGAGTTCTCTCCAGAACTTAGAGTGAACTGGACGCCCCTGTCGACACGATGTGGAGAGGAAATCCATGTAGACGAAAGATGTGCTGGATGAAGTGAGTGGCCAGTTCTGAGCAGACGGGAGGCCAGATAGCGGAACGAAGTGAGCCATTTTAGAGAACGGTCCACACAACCCATACCACTGAGCAGCCAGAAAGATGGGAAGATCCTGATGAATCCATCGCGATGTGCAGCCAGGAGCGGACGGAATCGAAGAGGCAGAAGCCTGCCGCTGGTAGATGTTTAACAGTTTTGTTACGAGCACATGAAGGACATGCTGCAACGAACTCCTGGATATCCTTGACCATGGTAGGCCACCAGTAATACCGGAGATGAGTTGCTGCGTCTTTTTCAGACCAGCATGGCCAGCCAACTTAGAAGAATGACCCAGCGCAGACACGAGTACGGTCAGAAGCAGACACGAAAGTCTTCCCAGGAGGAAGCCGGCCAGATCAGTGGAGGCAACAGAGACTAACCTAGAAGGTTCAATAATGTGCTGAGGTTCCTCCTCCAGTTCAGGAGGCAAGAAGGCCCTAGAGAGTGCGTCTGCCTTGATGTTCTTGTCAGCTGGACGGAAATGAAGTACAAAATTGAAACGGGCAAAAAATAATGCCCAACGGGCCTGACGGGGATTCAGTCTTAAAGCAGATTGGAGATAGGCAAGGTTTTTATGGTCGGTGAATATGATTACCTGGTGATGAGCTCCTTCTAGAAGATGTCTCCTGTTATGTTTCGGTAGCTGAGGAGTGCAGGCAAAAAAGGCAATACACCAGAGCAGTTGGAATCTATGAGATTGCAGTACCCTGACTAACCACAACAACTAGAGGCAGCCGTGGAGCGTTCCTACGTTGGTCCTAGACGCCTCGTCACAGCCTGAGAAACTAACTACACCTAAAGATAGATATAGGAAAGCTATCTGCCCCGGAGCAGAACCCCAAAGATAATAGAAAGCCCCCAAACATGTAATGGCGGTTAGACAAGAAGAAATACTGACACAGACAGAAAATAGTATGAGCAAACGTTGGGGCCAAAACTAACTAAATAGAAAAGGATAGGAAGGGTACTTACTGCAATCCCAGAAAACCCTGAAAAGCACCAACTCTACTAATTTCAAAAACACCTGAGATCACACGACCTCTACCACCTAAATTAGTTCTCTGGTGTAACAAAATCAAAACAGCAGCCACTGAAAAAACTGGAAAAAGCAAAAGTACAAACATCAGTGGCTGAACTAAACTGAGAAGGCAAAAGCCCCCGGAGGGGACCCTGAAGGCCCCCACAGAAGTGCAGGACAAAATGCAAAAATCAAACACAAAAACAAAAAGAAGAAAATGTCTTATCTGTTAGCAGGAGATGCAGACACGACACAGCAGGCTACAAGGGAAACAGGAATCAAGGATAGAGACCAGAACAATTGATCACCGGCAACCCTGATGGGAAGGTGACTCCCTTATATAAGACCAGTCAGCAACACCTGATTCCCAATCCTCACAATCTTCACTGGACAGACCAGCACCGCTTGTAACCACCAGAGGGAGCCTCTGCTCAGAACTCATCCCAAGCCCACTCACAACAGTCTCCATTCCTCCAGAGCCAATTTGATGGCCAACAGTTCACGATCACCGACAGAGTAGTTCCTTTCTGCAGGAGAAAAAACCTTGGAAAAAAAAACACACGAGATCATCCGCCCGGTAGACGACTTCTGGTCAGAACTGCTCCTGCACCTATGGAAGAAGCGTCAACTTCAAGAAAAAATTGCTCACTTGAATTAGGACGATGGAGAACGGGTGCGGAAGCGAAGGCTTTTGAGAGAAACAAAGGCCTCTTCTGCCTCGGAGGACCATTCCTTAGAGTTTACACCTCTCCGGGTTAAGGCTGTGATTGGAGCCACTCGGGTGGAAAAGTGTGGAATGAATTGCCGGTAGTAATTGGCGAATCCGAGGAACCTTTGTATGGCTTTTAGCCCAGACGGACGAGGCCAGTTGAGAACTGCAGACAACTTCTCCGGATCCATCTTTAATCCTGTGGAAGATACAATGTACCCAAGGAAAGGCAAAGAGGACTGCTCAAAGAGGCATTTCTCATATTTGGCATAGAGCCTGTTCTCTCTCAGTCTTTGTAAGACCAGGCGTACTTGCCTCCGGTGTGACGTCAAGTCAGCAGAAAAAATCAAAATATCGTCCAGGTAAACCACGACACAAGTATAGAGCAAGTCCCTGAAAATGTCATTAACAAATTCCTGAAAAACCGCAGGTGCATTGCTTAGGCCGAATGGCATTACCAGGTATTCATAGTGGCCGTCACGGGTGTTGAAGGCTGTTTTCCATTCGTCTCCCTCTCTGATTCGGATCAGGTTGTAGGCCCCTCTGAGGTCCAATTTGGTGAAGATCTTGGCCCCTCGGAGACGATCAAACAGCTCTGAAATAAGAGGCAATGGATACCTGTTTTTTACCGTGATTTGATTTAGACCCCGATAGTCAATGCAGGGCCGCAAGGATCCGTCCTTTTTCTTCACAAAGAAGAATCCAGCTCCTGCCGGTGACGATGACTTTCGGATAAATCCTCTAGCCAAATTCTCTTGAATGTAGTCCGACATGGCCTGAGTCTCTGCCTGTGAAAGAGGATAAACTCTCCCGCGAGGGGGTGATGCCCCTGGAAGAAGCTCTATCTGACAGTCATACGACCTGTGTGGAGGTAGTCTCTCAGCCTCTTTTTTCCCAAAGATGTCAGAGAAGGATCAATAGGCGGAAGGCAACCCTGGCAGGGTATCAGGCTGGACTGGAGGCGAAACAGGTTGAATCAGGGTTAAGCAACGATTCATGCAGGTATCTCCCCAACGCAGAACTTCTCCAGTTTTCCAATTAAGGACTGGTTCATGCATCTGAAGCCAAGGTAAACCTAGAAGCATGGGATGGGATAAACCAGGATATACATAAAATCGCATTCGTTCAGTATGCATTAGACCTACCCGGAGTTCCACCAACTCGGTTTGAAACTGGACGGGCTCGGTCAGTGGTTTGCCATCCACGGCGGACACCTGTAACGGATCAGGAAGACGCTGGACTGGTAAGCGGTAATGATCCACAACCGCCTGCTGGATGAAGTTCCCTGCAGCTCCAGAATCCAGTAGACAGTGTTCGGAGAATTTTATTGCTCCATAGGACACGGTGACAGAGATGTGTAAAGAGGGAGAGGACTGCTCTTTACCTAGGTTGGCCCCTCCTACCGGACCTAGGCACTGGAGTTTCCCGACTTTTTAGGACAGAAATTAATCAAATGTTCAGAACTACCTGTCATGTATAGTGTACAGTTCCTATAGCGTCTTGTGCTTGGGTGCGAGGAAAACACAGGAGACATAGGTTGAAATGAAATGACTTGTATTACTTCATACAAGCATGCTGAAAAGTTCACACAGTTTGCAGGAACAGCGACAGGAGACACAGCAGGCCAGAGTAACTTCAAGCACTACAATAAATCTCCAAAGCAGGTTCAGGATCTCTTCTCTGTACCGTAATTCCTCTGCAAACATGGATTCACCAAACAGCAGGTTTCCAGAGTCCAAAAGTGTTCCAAGGTTCCTCAGTAGGGAATAGCTGGAGTACAAGTCCAAGGCTTCCAGGAGTCAGGTCACAGACTGACTGAGGCTTGATTCAGGAGCACTGATTGTTCAGCTGAGGCTGCTTAAGAAGCAAGAGGGAAGAATCAGGGCGGGAACATGAAAACTGGAAACTCCATATTAACTGAGGGCAAGAGCTGCAGAAAGACAGAAAGCAAAATGGCCGACGGAAAACTGAGTTTCAAGGAACATGTCAACAGAGACAAAGAACCTTACATTACTCCCCCCTTAGGGACAACCTCCGGATGACCTCAGACCAGGCTTGTCAGGGTACCTCTGATGAAACTGGCGGAGCAGGCGAGGAGCATTTACATTATTGACTGGTTCCCATGAGTTGTCCTCCACTGGGTAGCCCTGCCATTTAATAAAATATTGCAACTGATTTCTGTATAACCTGGAATCTAGAATCCTTTCCACCATAAATTCTTCCTGACCATCGACCAGCACTGGGTCAGGGCAAGGAGAAGAACGTCCAGGAAACGTATTGGGTGTTGCAGCCTTTAGTAGGGATACATGAAAGACAGGGTGGATTCTCATAGTTCTGGGCAGTTGAAGACGACAAGCAACAGCACTTATAATCTTATTGATCTTATAAGGTCCAATGTACTTATGTCCCAATTTAGACGATGGAATCTTTAATTTAAGATTTCTGGTTGACAGCCAGACCAAATCTCCTACCTTGAAAGCTGGTGCAGGTTTACAAAATTTATCTGCTGCTTTCTTGTACCTTTCCTGAGCCAATTCTAGATTTTCCTTTAGAAGATCCATATTCTTTTGTAAAGAAGTGATTCTTTCAGCCACTGCCGGCAAGGGCGTATCTATGGGAAATCGAGGAAGAATGTTAGGATGATAACCTAGATTGGAGTAAAAAGGAGACTGCTTAGTGGAGGCGCTCTGAGAGTTGTTATAAGAGAACTCAGCCAGTGGAAGTAGATCCACCCAATCATCCTGTAGGTGGCAGATAAAACAGCGGAGATACTGCTCCAGGGTCTGATTGGTTCGTTCTGTCTGTCCATTAGTCTGGGGATGAAAAGCAGAAGAAAGGTTTACTTTAATGTCCAATGCTGCACAGAAATTTTGCCAAAACCTTGAAGTGAATTGCACCCCTCGATCCGAAATGACCTCATCCGGTACTCCATGTAAGCGAAACACATTCTTAATCATCAAGTCTGATGTCTGTTTTGCAGTGGGTAAGCCGACACAAGGGATAAAATGAGCTGCCTTTGTTAGACGGTCAACCACCACTAGAATGGTGTTCTTCCCTTGAGAGGTTGGTAACTCCACAATGAAGTCCATAGAAATGGATCCCCACGGGCGGGACGGGGTGGAAGAGGTTGCAACAGACCAGTTGGTGAGGAGCGAGGTGTTTTGCATCTTGCACAGACTTCACATGAAGTGACATAGTTTAAGACATCTTTCCTGTAAGTGGGCCACCAAAAGAAACGAGAAAGAAATTCTTGTGTCTTTAGAATTCCCCTATGCCCGGCTATCTTGGAATCGTGGATGAGTTGCAATACTCTCAATCTGACTGTTTCAGGTATATACAGACGTTGTCCCTGAATCCAACACACCATTCTTAAAAGACAAGACTTACGTCCCTTGGGTTAGCCAACCAAAGAATCCGCATGGTTATGCATCCTTGATGTCCTTAAGGTAGGTCTTGATTATAAAATCACTCCCAGGAATCTAGATCAGGAAAAGAGTCTAGAGTGAAGTAAGTGTACTGTCTCTGCTGAATGAATCCTAGAGATGCATCAGCCTTTCCATTGCGCGATCCTGGTCTATAAGAAATGACAAAAGTAAATTTGGTTTAGGAAAAGAATTTCCAGCGAGCCTGGCGAGAGTCAGCACTTTAGCCGACCTGATAAATTCAAGGTTACGATGGTCGGTCAATACTATTTGCGTGCATGTCTCCCTGAAAGAGGTTCTCCATTCCTTAAAGGCGGCAATAATGGCCACCAATTCTCTATTGCCCACATCGTAGTTCCTCTCAGCCGAAGACAACTGCTCATAAAGACAGAATCGATTGAAGTGCACAAAGGATGCAATAATTCACTAACAAACTACGATCGCTAGTAGACAGTCGAGCGTGCGTGACATAAAAAAAAAACATTAATACGCACGTCTCTCAAATCCACTCTCCCTACGCCAAATCTTACAGATAGAAAACACGCGCGCGACGGAGCGTTAGAGGCAAAGCTCGGGTGACCTCAGTATATAACCTAATGTACTAAGAGATATATGTGCGTTGGCGAGAGAGCGAGCGCGAGAGAGAACTCCTCTCACACACACTAGTCTCCTGAGCTTGCGGGTCCAGGAGAACCCCCTACTCTCTCTCTCTCCCCCGGCTGGTGATGCCTGATGAGAGATGTCATCATATCTATACTCTCTCATACAAGGTCGGAGGAGGAAAAGGTTGGTTATTGGAACACTCTATAAAGTTGCAAACCCTTATCACAGAAATAAAAAGAATCATATAACTGCTGCGAGATGCTGCGCGAAACAGATTATCCGGGGCTCAGTGTTGCGATGTGCGAGAGTGTCGCGCTGACGCAGGAAATGGTGGGTGTCTTTGGGTGGGTGTTTGTCGTGTCCTAAAATGATTCCACTTAAAAACATCCTCTCTCTCACACACAGTTCTACAGACACTGCTTACATCTATCAATCTCATCACTAACTACAAATTGTCCACTATCTATCTCTATCTAAGGAATATTTAAAGTAAGGTGGTCTCTCCTATATATCTCTATATATCCTAACACACACGGCAGTGTTTTGTGTAAGATGGTTTTGTGTATTAGGAGTATTAGCTGAGAGAGCAACACACACGCACACACACACACACACAGAATATATGACAACTCTCGTATAGCGGTGTAGAGATTACTAATAGGAGATCATGAGGAATAACAACTTAGAAGACGCACAACACACATTTGACATAATATCTTCTAATGGGGTTAATGTAATTATAAGAAAAAGAAGCGAGCGTAAAAATGTTCTGATAGGATATGTTTGGGCTGGGCGAGGTTATCGAAGCTATTGTATCCAGATACGATCGAATCATGGAGAGCGAGAGAAGAGAGCGAGTTTTGGAATGTGAGAGCGAATTTTATGAGATTCATGAGCAAAGAAACTACACAACAACGATCTCTCACTATGAGTTGTATGAGCGCGAGGAGGCAAAGAGGGGGAGAGGCGACTTAATTTAATGTGTGGAGCTAGAGGTTAATAAGTGGGGCAGAAGGGAATAGAAATTAATATGATGGTGTTGGATTGGTTTTTAGGTTGGGGTACACACAGATAATATATATCTAGAGAGAGAGGCGTGAGCGAGTGTGACATATGGGGATCTACTCTCTCTATATCTATTCCTCGTATATAGAGTAGAGAGAGATTGTCAAGACAGAATAGATAAATTATAAAAATGGTGATGTTTTTGGGATTTTTTTTATATCTCCTCACACGAAGAGACGAGAATTAGAGCGAGTAAGAAACAGAATAACTGAATAGTTTTATATAAGCGAGAGAGTAAGGGGGGAGAGAGTGCGGCGGGAGAGGAGAGGAGGTCACATCGTATAGTCGCGAGAGTGCGTGCGAGGACACAGGTCGAGTGGAAATCTCATACACTCTCTCTACACTATGTAAGTATGGATATAATGGTTAATGTCTCAGGTATTTACATATCAAAATATAAGGACACTTATTTATATGAAGAGAAACAGTTTAATAAGTAGGTAGAGACGTGTGAGCATGGTGAAATGGGATGGGGGTGCATTACTCACTCTCTCCTATACACAAGTGGAGAGGATGTGTTGTAGAGAGAGTGATTGGACACATTAGAATGATGGGAGGGTGGGTTTGGTGGAGGGTGGGAGGTGAGGAGAGGGGGGAGAGGAATATGTATATATCTCCTCTCTGTCTCTATAATCTCTCTAGAGGACAGGGAGTGAGCGAGCGAGAGAGTAGAGAATGATTTTAAGTATTTTTACAGTGGATCACATATAAATATTGCGTGAGCGAGAGAGCAACTAGATACACACACACACACACACACTCAATTGGTAGAAAAAAGGTTTTTAAGAATGAAGATGTAATTTCTTTTAAAGGATTACGAGTGATAGCTCTCTGTAGGCGTGAGAGTGAGTTGGAGTAGCGAGATGATGGTACACTAAAGTAAAGACTACTAATAAATTAAAAGAGATCAAGTAGTTAGAGAAATGGGGTGTGTGAAAGAAAAGACACAAGTCTATAGGTTACACACACACAAGTGTCAGTATGATGTGAGTATGTGAGTGTTGTGCTGTTTTATTAAATGAATTTTGAAGGTAAGAGACGGAGAAATGTTGACACACATCGCTATATCTCTAAATGTGAATGAAGTAAACACACACCAACTTGGCGTATCTCTATATATATCTTATATGGATAGAAGAAGGTTGGTGGTGTAGTGAGAGAGTATTTTTAGTTGATATGTAGTGGGTTTACTCAGGAGTGTGTTAGAGTGTATAGTATCACGATGAGTGAGATTGTATGGGTGTGGAATTGGGTAGGTTGGAAATAGGTGTATGGTTGAAGGTTGTTTGGGAGGGTAAGTTTCCTTGTTTCGACAGTTTATATATAGCGCGAGAGTAGGTAGAGAGTGCGTGTGTCGTGTGTATAAGTTGTGGAGAGAGTGAGTATATATTATTATTAATGAATATGTTTCTATATCCTAAAGTCTCGAGAGAGCGCGTAGGATACAGGTTGAGAGAGAGAGATGTGAGCTCTCTCATGAGATAGGGATAAATATGAGTATTTAGAGATGTTGAGGTTTGGTTGTGTAAGTTATATATCGTATATATATATATAGGGGATAGTGCGATACATATATTATAATTTTAGATGAATTGTTTTTGAATAAATTGATTGACACATATGGAGTTTATATTGTAGAAGAATGGTGGTAAGTTGTGACAGTGGACTACGCTTGTCAAACATGATCATTCTGTCTCTTAGAGCGAGTGTTAGTGAATTTAGATATGAGAGAGTCGTGATATGAATTTGTAAAGAATGAAAATGATAAAAAGAAGATCGCGTTAGAGATACCAGATACGAGCGAGTAGTTAGGGACTACTAGTGAGAAGCGTGAGAGCGAAGCTAGTATCTGGTTTTCACACACACACACACACTATCTATATATATATGTAATGTGGTTATATCTCTCGCTCTGATGGTTTATTTGTATGAAGACACACAGAATTAAAAATCTCTCACCATATATACTATAAATAGGTTGGGTGTTTATCTCTCTATCATCTATCTCATAATCAGAATAATAAGTTATGGTGACTCTCAACATTAGTAAAACAATGTGGAAGAGGGAGTGTGTTATTAATGTTGCTAGGGATTTGGAAGAGTGATATCTATCTATCTCTCATCTGCACATTGTGGTGATTGATTTTATTAATTAATTGTTAGTTGAATATTACACAATCTAGTTATTCGAGGTTCAGTACTATTAGAGAACATGTACACTTATTATTATAGTTAGTAGGCGAGATGATGCAAACAGCGAGAAACAGTGTGAGAGTGCGAGAGTGATGTGGGATAACTTGACACACACTACACACAAAAGAATGAGGTACACACACAGGAATTGTGAGGAAGTTGTTAATCTATAACAGACGAGAGAGAGTATACACACACACACAAAGCAGGGTTGATTTTAGAGCGCGAGATGAGTCAGAGAGAGCGCGACAGTGTTAGGCGAGAGCGCCGATGAGAGCGGTGTATATTAGTGAGCGAGCGAGCAGCGAGCGAGCGAGTGCTAGCGTCACATATGTTGTCTCTTTTTTGCTTAATTCTAGCTCTTTGAAGGCTAATAGAATGAGTGACAACATAAAGGGAGCGTGAAGTTGCTGAATCATAGTGAGATGGGTTAGAAAGGTCTGTGATAAGAGAGACGTATAAAAAAGAAAATAAAAATTGAGGGATTTGCTGAAGTTTGAGTTGTAAGTTTATGATGGTGATTAAGTGGAAGATTAGATTTGCAAACTTATGGAATTATTCTCAAAAAGATACAAAAAGAAAAGAAGAGAAGAAATCACATTCAAACTGTGCATAGTTTCATATAATTTGGGAGGAGAGGGAGGGGGCGGAAATAGGTCTATGATGGTGGGGGGTAGTAGGATAAGAGGGGGAATCTGGCGGGGATTGTGATTATAAGAAAGGAATAATTAAGGACAGAGAGAGAGGAGCGATATTAAATGAAAATAAAAGATAAAAAATTGGTGAAAGATGAATAGGGAGTGCGTAGAAAAAATGGGAAGGATTGTTATTTAAGAGATTAAGTATTTCTAATCAATTGAGTGGTTAGGAGGGGTAACAAGGTAATATTTCATAAGACTAAGGGTTGAAACAGAGGTGAAGGTAACAAGATCTTATTAATATATATTAGTGGTAGAGGAGCTGTTTTGGCGGAGAGCGGCGGGAGAAGGGTCAGGATAAGGGTTGGTAAGTTCCGTTGTGGGGATGATGATTGGATATGAGTGGGGAATCTGGACTGGATATGGTAATGGTTTGGTTTAAAAGAGGAGATGGATCGTGATAAAATTAGTTGGAGAATTTAATTATTAATAGATTACAGTATGTGAGAAAAGAGGGTGAGAATAGTATTGTGGGGTGAGTAGAATGGATGGAGAGGTATTATTAGAATTGAAGAATAGTTTATAAAGAAGGGGTAGATTGAGTGGTGATGAATCTTATGGATAATAGTGTGAAAATGTTAAAGGTCCTGAAGGGACGTAAGATATAATCACGGGGTGTAGTAAGGTGATTACGTTTGTTGCTGTTTGAATCTAAAGGACTTGTTGCGAATAGATGTTAGTTGCGGTATACGTAAACAAGGGGGAAGTTGAATCCGGGTGCGAGGCTTAAATATGCGGTTTGGTTGTTGGCCAGAGCGTATGTGGGGGGGGGGACAATAAGTTATGGGACCCAGAAAATCATTATTAGAGAAGGCGTCTTTCGTCTTCAATTGCCCTTAACTATAGTTTCACCATGTCTGGCATGGTGCCACTGACTCAAAGGGCTGCGACACACTTTACGTTTCCTGACGTTTTCTTCTCCGTGCACTGACCCAGGCTAGTCTAGTTGTCAGGAAGATTTGTGGTGACAAGGATTTTAGATTCCCAGGTTGTATAGAAATCAGTTACAATAGCTGATTAAATGGCAGGGCTACCCAGTGGAGGACAACGCATGGGAACCAGTCAATAACGGTATTGCTCCTCGCTTGCTCCGTCAGTTTCATCAGAGGTACCCACACAAGCTGTCTGGAGGTCATCCGAGAGTTGTCCCTAAGGGGGGAGTAATGTAAGGTTCTGTGTATCTGTTTCTGAAACTCAGTTTGGTTCGTCTGCCATTTGCTTTCTGTTTGCTGCAGCTATCTTGCCCTCAGTCAAAATGGAGTTTTCCAGCTTGCATGTTCCCGCCCTGATTCTCTCCTTTGCTTTCTTAAACAGCCACAGCTGAGAATCAGTGCTTCGAATCTAGCCTGCAGTGAACCTGTGTTCTGACTCCTGAAGCCTTGGCCCTTGTACTCCAGCATTCCTACTGAGGAACTCTGAAGCACTTGTGGACTCTGAACTCGCTCTTGAGAGCCTCACGTTTGCATGGACTTGCGGTAACAGAGAAGATCTGAATCTGTTTTGGAGAGTGATTGCTGAGCTTAGATTACTCTGGCCTGCTGTGTCTCCTGCTTCTGTGTTGCAACCTGTGTGTTATATTTTGCCAATTTGTATGAAGCAATCAAGACTTTCTTTATCAACCTGTGTCTCAAGTAGTTTCATCGCTCCCAAGCACAAGACGCTATATGAACTGGTACCACATACATTACACCGTTATCCATTGCCTTTAATCCCTGAGTTGTTGGAGAGAGTGCGCATGCCT
This sequence comes from Oophaga sylvatica, assembly GCA_033576555.1. Lineage (NCBI taxonomy): Eukaryota > Metazoa > Chordata > Amphibia > Anura > Dendrobatidae > Oophaga > Oophaga sylvatica. Next base: position 53,890 of record JARQOD010001295.1, read on the forward strand.
AAATTTTCTCTAAACTGGATCTCCGGGGGCCTATGAACTTGGTCCGTATTAGACCTGGGGATGAATGGAAGACTCTTTCAGGTCACGCTATGGACACTTTGAATATCTAGTTATGCCTTTTGGTCTGAGTACCGCCCCAGCCACTTTCCAACACGTCGTGAATGATATCTTCAGGATCTCCTGATACATTTGTGGTGATTTAATCTGGATGATTCTATTTTTTCTAACTCCACAGAGGAACATCATGGAATGTGAGAAATTGGTCTTAGAACGCCTAAGACAAAAACCATCTCTACATCAAACTTGAAAAATGTGAATTCCATAGGACCGAAATTCAATTTCTGGGGTATGTACTAGCTACGCAAGGGATTAGTATGGATGGAAGCAAAACCCTAGCCATCAGGATTGGCCATTTCCTAGAAATGTGAAGGAGGTGCAGCGTTCATCGGGTTTGCCAACTTCTATAGACGTTTCATTAGAATTTTTCTGAGGTAGTGTCACCTATCACCCAACTTACCCGGAAAGCAGTCTAGGTTCTCCTGGACCCCGCAAGCCAGGAAGCATTTTCCTGTTTAAAGGATAAATTTTACCACCGCACCTATCTTAGTACATCCAACCCCGAGCTTGCCTTCATAATAGAGGTGGATGCTTCAGACTGTGCCGTTGGAGCTATACCTTCTCAGAGAACAGGTGAGAAGATTCTTGCATCCCTGTGCTTTTTTTCCCAGCAGTTGTCTTCGCTGAGAGGAACTACCGGGGGGCAATAGAGAATTGTTGGCCATTATTTTCCGCCTTTAAGGAATGGAGACACCTTCTTTAGGGACTGAAAAGCAAATAGTCATCCTGACAGACCACGTACCAGTGGGTAAATTTATCAGGTCGGGTAAGTCCTGACCCTCGCCAGGCTCGCTGGGGAAACTTTTTCCCAAACCAATTTAATTTTTTCATTCTTTTAGACCAGGGTCGCGCAATGGAAAGGCTGATGCACTCTCTAGGATTCATTCAGCAGGACCGTCCAAATTTCTCCTCCTAAGACTATTCCTTCCGACTCTAGATTTCCCGGGAGTGATTCATAATCAAGACCTACTTAAGGGCATCAAGGAAGCATACCATCGGATTCTTTTTTGCTCAACCCCCAAGGGACGTAAGTCTTGTCTTTAGAATGGGGTGTGGATTCAGGACAAGTCTGTATATTTCCTGAAACAGTTTAGATTGAGAGTATGGGAACTCATCCACGATTTCCCAAAATAGCCGGGCAAGGGGATTCTAAAACACAAGAATTTCTTTCTCGTTTCTTTTGGTGGGGCCCCCTTATCAGGAAAGATGTCTTAAACTATGTCACTTCCCTGTAAGTCCCGGGAAGATGCAAACACCCGCTCCTCACCAACTGGTCTGTTGCAACCTCTTCCCACCCCGTCCGCCCGTGGGGATCCATTTCTATGGACTTCCCCTTGTGGATTTTTTCCCAAACCCCCAAGGGAAAACACCCTTCTAGTGGTGGTTTTACCGGCTACACAAAGGCAGCTCATTTTATCCCCTTTTGTCGGCCCCCACTGCAAAACGACATCAGACTTGATGATTAAGAATGTGTTTCGCTTACATGGAGTACCGGATGGGTCATTTCGGATCGAGGGGGGCAATTCACTTCAAGGTTTTGGCAAATTTCGGGGCAGCATGGACATAAAGTAAACCTTTTTCTGCTTTTTTCATCCCCAAAACTAATGGGGCAGACAGAACGAACCAATTTAACCCTGGACCCGTATCTCCGCTGGGTTTTAAAACTGCCACCTACAGATGATTGGTGGATCACTTCACTGGCTGAGTTCCTTATAACAACTCTCGAGCGCCTCCCCTAAAACAGTCTCCTTTTTACTCCAATCAGGTTATCCCTCCAACATTCTTCCTCGTTTTTCCCCTAGATACGCCCTTGCCGGCAGTGGGTGAAAGAACACTTTTTTTACAAAAGAATAGGATCTTCTAAAGGAAAATCTAGAATTGGCTCAAAAGGTACAAAAAGCAGCAGATAAATTTTAACCGCACCAGCTTCAAGGTAGGAGATTTGGTCTGGCTGTCAACCAGAAATCTTAAATTAAAGACCATCGTCTAAATTGGGACAAAGTACATTGGACCCTTATAAGATCTTTAAGTTTATAAGTGCTGTTGCTTTCGTCTTCAACTGCCCAGAACTATGAAATCCCCCCTGTCTTTCATGTATCCTACTAAAGGCGCAACACCCAATACGTTTCCGGCCCGTTTTTCCCTCCTTGCCCTGACCCAGTGCTGTCGAGGGTCAGGAAGAATTTAATGGTGGAAAGGTTTCTAGATTCGGGTTTAAACAGAAAATCATTTGTTCCCAATATTTAATTAAATGGCAGCTACCCAGTGGAGGCAACTCATGGAACCGGGCAATAATGTAAATGCTCCTCGCCTTTTTCCGCCAGTTTTCATCAGGGGTACCCTGACAAGCCTGGTCTGAGGTCACCCGGGAGGTTGTCCAAAGGGGGGGAGTAATGTAAGGTTCTTTGTCCTCTGTTGACATGTTCCTTGAAACTCAGTTTTCCGCGGCCTTTTTGCTTTCTGTCTTTCTGCACCCTTTGCCCCAGTTTAATAGGGGATTTTCCCATTTTTCATGTTCCCGCCCCTGATTTTTCCCTTTTGCTTCTTAAGCAGCCTCACCCTGAACAATCAGGGCTCCTGAATAAAGCCTCAGCAGTCTGTGACCTAAACTCCTGGAACCTTGGACTTGTACTCCAGCTATCCCTACTGAGGAACCTTTTAACACTTTTGGACCGGGAAAACCCTTTGCTGTTTGGTGAACCCATTTTGCAGAGGAATTAGGGTACAGAGAAGAGATCCTGAACCTGCTTTGGAAATTTATTGTAGTGCTTGAAGTTCTCTGGCCTCGTTCCCCGGGTTTCGCTGTTCCTGCAAACGGGTGTAACTTTTCAGCATGTTTGGTATAAAAGTAAAAAACAAGTCATTTCATTTCAACCTATGTCTCCTGTGTTTTTCCCTCGCACCCAAGCACAAGACGCTATAGGAACTGTACACTATACATGACAGGTAGTTCTGAACTTTGTTTAAATTTCTGTCCTAAAAAGCGGGAAACTCCAGTGCCTAGGTCCGGTAGGAGGGGCCAACCTAGGTAAAGAGCAGTCCTCCTCCCTCTTTTTTCATCTCGTACCGTGTCCTAGGGGGCAAAAAAATTCTCCGAACACTGTCTACGGATTCGGAGCTGCAGGGAACCTCATCCAGCAGGCGGTTTTTGGATCATTACCCGCTTACCAGTCCAGCGTCTTCCTGATCCTTACAGGTGTCCGCCGTGGATGGCAAACCACTGACCGAGCCCGTCCAGTTTCAAACCGAGTTGGGGGGAACTCCGGGTAGGTCTAAAGCTTCTGAACAATGCATTTTATTAACCTGGGGTTTTTCCCATCCCATGCTTAGTTTACCTTGGCTTCAGAGGGTTTAACCAGTCCTTAATTGGGAAAAATGGAGAAGTTCGGGGGTGGGGAATACCTGCATGAAACGTCGTTTAAACCCCGATTTAACCTGTTTCGCCTCCAGTCCCCGCCTGAACCCGCCCGGGTTGCCTTCCGCCTATTGCCTTCTCTGACATCTTTGGGGAAAAAAAAGGCTGGAGACTACCTCCACACAGGTCGTATGACTGTCAGATAGAGCTTCTTTTCCCGGGGCATCACCCCCCCGCGGAGAGTTTATCCTCTTTTTTCCCGGCAGTGACTCAGGCCATGTCGGACACTTTTATGAGAATTTGGCTAGAGGATTTATCCGAAAGTCTCGTCACCGCAGAGCTGGATCTTTTGTGAAGAAAAAAAGGCGGGGTCCTTGCGCCCTGCATTTTCTATCGGGGTCTAAATCAAATCACGTTAAAAAACAGTATCATTTCCTCTTATTTTAGAGCTGTTTGACGTCTCCGAGGGGCCAAGACTTCACCAAATTGGACCTCAAGGGCCTACAACCTGATCCGAATCAGAGAGGGAGACGAATGGAAAACAGCCTCAACACCCGTACGGCACTAAAGAATACCCGGAAAGCCCTTTGGCCTAAACAATGCACCTGCGGTTTTTCAGGGAATGTTAAGACATTTTTCAGGGGCTTGCTCTATACTTGTGTCTGTTTACCTGGACGATATTTTGATTTTTTCTGCTGACTTACGCACACCGGAGGCAATTTCGCCTGGCTTACAAAGACTGAGAGAGAAACAGGCCCTAGCCAAATATGAGAAATGCCCTTTGAGCGGGTCCTCTTTCCCTTTTCCCTTGGTACATTGTATCTTCCACGGGATTAAAGATGGATCCGGGAGAAGTTGCTGCAGTTCTCAACTGCCTGGGCCGTCTGGGCTAAAAGCCTTTAAAAAGGGTTTTCCTGGGTTTCCCCAAAATTATCCCGGGCAATTCATTCCACACTTTCCACCCGAGGGGCCCTTCCATCACGCCTTAACCCGGTGAGGTGAAAATCTAAGGAATGGTCCTCCGGGGCAGAAGAGGCCTTTTTTTTCTCTCAAAACCCTTTCCCTTCCCGCACCCGTTCTCCATCGTCCTAATTCAAGTGAGCAATTTTTTTCTGAAGTTGACCTTCTTCCATGGGGTGCAGGACCCAGTTCTGACCCAAAAGGGCGTCTCCCGGGGCGAGGGCTCGGGTGTTTTTTTTTCCAAGGTTTTTTCTCCTGCAGAAAGGGAACTACCTGTCGGTGACGTGAACTTTTTTGGCCACCCAAATTTGGGCTCGGGGGGAATGGAGACTGTTGTGAGTGGGTTTGGGGATGATTTCCCCTAGCGGGAGGCTCCCTCTGGTGGTTCCCAAGCGGTGCTGGTCTGTCAGTGAAGATTGTGGGGTTTGGGGAATCAGGTGTTGCTGACGGGTCTTATAAAAGGGGAAGTCACCTTCCCACAGGGTTGCCGGTGATAAATTTTGGTTCTGGTCTCTACCCTTTGATTCCTGTTCCCTTGTAGCCTGCTGTGCCCGTGTCTGCATCTCCTGCTAACAGATAAGACATTTTCTTCTTTTGTTTTTGTGTTTGATTTTGCATTTTGCCCTGCATTTCTGTGGGGCCTCAGGGTCCCCTCCGGGGGCTTTTCCCTTTCTCAGTTTAGTTCAGCCACTGATGTTTGTACTTTGCTTTTCCAGTTTTTCAGTGGCGCGGGTGTTTGGATTTTTGTTACACCAGAACTAATTTAGGGGGTAGAGGTCGTGTGATCTCAGGGTTTTTAAAATTAGTAGATTTTGGTGCTTTTCGGGGTTTTTCTGATTGCAGTAAGTACCCTTCCTATCCTTTTCTATTGTATTAGTTTTGGCCCACGTTTGCTCATACATTTTTCTGTCTGTGTCAGAAATTTCTTCTTGTCTAACCGCCTTTACATGTTTGGGGGCTTTCTATTATCTTGGGGTTTCTGCTCCGGGCAGATGCTTCCTATACTACCCTTTAGGTGTATTAGTTTCTCAGGCTGTGACGAGGCGTCTAGGACCAACGGGGACGCCCCAACGGCTGCCTCTAGTTGTTGTGGTTATCAGTACTGCAATCTCATAGATTTCCAACTGCTCCCTGGGGTATTGCCTTTTTTGCCTGCACTCCTCACCCTACCGAAACATAACGGGAGACACTCTAAAAGGGAGCTCATCACCGGTAATCAATTCACCGACCTAAAAACCTGCCTATCTCCACTGCTTAAGACTAAATCCCCGTCAGGCCCGTTGGGCATTATTTTTTGCCCGTTTCAATTTTGACTTCATTCCGTCCAGCCTGACAAGAACATCAAGGCAACGCACTCTCTGGGGCCTTCTTGCCTCCTGAACTGGGGGAGGAACCTCAGCACATTATTAAACCCTTTCCTGGGGTAGCCCCTCTGTTGCCTCCACTGATCTGGCCCGGCTTCCTCCTGGGAAGACTTTCGTGTCTGCTTCTGACCGGGGACTCTGTTTCCCCCTGGGGTCATTCTTCTAAAATTGGCTGGGCCCTGCTGGTCTGAAAAGACGCAGCAACTCATCTCCCGGTATTACTGGTGCCTACCATGGGCCAAGGATATCCAGGAGTTCGTTGCGCTTTTTCCTTCATGTGCTCGTAACAAAACTGTTAACCCTCTCCCGCCGGGAGGCTTCTGCCTCTTTCCGTCCGTCCGCTCCCTGGCTGCACATCGCGATGGATTTTCCCTCACGGATCTTCCCATCTCTTTCTGGCTGCTCATGGGATGGGGGTTTTGGGGTGACCGCTTTCTCTAAATGGCTCACTTCTTCCGCTATCTGGGGCCCCCCGTCTGCTCCCCCCCCTGGCCACTACTTCCTTTCCCGCCATCTTTCGTCTACATGGATTTCTCTCCACATCGTGTCCGACGGGGGGTCCAGTTCACCTCTAAGTTCTGGAGAGAAATTGTAAAATGGTAAAATTGAACTAGATTTTCTTCTGCATATCATCCCCAAATCTAATTGGGCAATGGAGAGGATCAATCAAACCGGGTGGATACCTGCGTCACGTCGTCACGCTCATCATAATGACTGGGTAGAATTTCTGCCTGGGTGGAATTCTCCTACAACAATCAATAAGTTTAATCTTCTGGAAAGTCTCCCTTTCAGATTGTGTTTTGGGCTGAACCCGGAATTCCTCTTCCGGGCTCGGGATTTTCGGATGTTCCGGCAGTCGATACCTTGTCAAAGAATTTCTTTGGACATTTTGAGAGAGACCAGGCGGCTTTGGAGAAAGCTTCTCAACCTATAAAACGCATGGGGGACAAAAGACTTGGAGGCTCCCATCTTTTGCAGGAGACAAGGTTTTGGCTCTCCTCCAAGACATCCGTCTTTAATTTCATCGTACAAATTGGGTCCCGTTTCATTGGTCCCTTTTAAGTTTTGAGACAGATCAAAACCCCGGGCCTCTTATAAACTAAATTTCCTAATTCTCAAGAGTACTTAACTCCTTTTCATTTTCCCTCCTCAAACCAGTAATGTTTTACTCCTTTTTTAAGGACCGGGTACCACTCCCGTTCCCCCTCTGAGGATGATGTTTTTGAGGAAACATATTTTTGGCCCTAAGCGAGTAAGAGGTAGGATCATTTACCTGGTGGACGGGAGGGGTTTTGGTCCTGAGGAGAGGTCTTGGGAGCCAAAAAGAAACATCCGGGCTCCTCTTCTTCTTAAAAAACCCCCCCCAGATTCACGCAGGTTTGAAAAAGAGGGGATTAAAGAGGGAGATATGTTACACCCGGTCCCAGCGCTGCCTCTGCACCCCCTTCTGCTCACTCACCGGTTCCCCCGGCTGCCCCTCGGTGGTCTTTTCGTGGGCTGGGGCTCCTGTCCACGGCTCTCCGGCGCCCCTGGGGCCTTCCCCCAATTCCTGGCACGCTGCTGGCAGGCCTCCAACAGTCGGCTTGGGAAACGCGAGGCCCCCGCCCACCGCCTCCCCTTAAAAGGGGGGCGCGTGCATCTTTTGAAATAGCTAATTACCAATGGCTGCGCACTCAGTCTAATCGGGTCACTCCACCTTGGGGGAGTCCCGGGAGCAACGTGTTCATCATTGCTACATCCGGTTCTGTTCCTGTCTTTTCTGCGCTGGTCTGCGGGTCTCGGGGCTTCGCTGATACGGTTGCTCCTCAGATCATGGCTAACCAAACTGGCTAATCTGGACAATCTCGCTATTACGGCGCAAGTGTCATCCCGTTCCGCCATCAGCCAATCCGTACCCGTGGACCGTGACAAGGTCACTAAGCCAGCCTTCTACCATCCGTTCTGGACCAGGACCTTACCCTTCTCCGTCAAGAACTTTCCAGGGAAATCTGTAAATTCTTGTACCCTTTTGTCCCCCGGGGACAGCTGCCACGGGCCCCGGGGTCTAACTGGAGTTAGCACCTGTGTCCCCCGGGTTTTCCTTTCGGGTCCTGTTCGAGGGCTTACTACGGGACCCGGGGCTCACTAGCTACCCCCCCTTCGGACCCCCCCGACCGCGCCCTCGAGTTTCCACATTAAAAAAAATACGAATGTGAATTCACCACCTCTGCCTCCGCTTCCATTCTTTACATTTTTCTTTTCCTTTTTTTTTTGACAACTTCCTGGCTTCGACCTTGGACTTCATGACCTTCTGACTCACAGCTCTCCCCTTTGAAGTGACAGCATCACTTTTTTGTCAACGTTTGGGTCATACTTTACATGACATGTTTAACCCTTCAAAATGTGCCCCCATACATGTACAACCGCGAGTCAGAAGGGGGTGTATGGAGCAGGTTCGCAGAAAAGCCTGGGATTTGTCCTCTCTTTGTTAAAGTGGTAAAATTTGTCAGAAGTTTGTGCAGCAAAAAAATCCACTATGAACAAGCTGATTTGAGGTGCCCCTAAGGCCTCGTGCCCCCACGTTGAATATTTGGTGAGATTTTTTTTTTACCTCTGATGTGTAAGCCAAAACCAGAAGTGAACAATCATGGAAAAGTATAAAAGAACACGTCACCACTTCGTATTTATCCCCCACTCATGGTTTTGGCTTACAAAAAACTGAGGTAAAGCCCTCATCAAATACTCAACGTGTACTCTGGCCTTACAGTTTTTAAATTTGGGCCACCTTGCTTTTTTTTTTTTTTTATTACTAATTTTTTTGGTTTTTAGAAAGAACAAAATGCTGGACGAATTCATCAATAATCTTAAATACGCAGACGATACAACATGAGGGGAACAAGCGAGATAGAATGAGGACTTATTACGGAGTGTCAAGATGGAAAGCTTAAACATGGAAATGCAACTCAACCTAGAGATAAAATACACAAGAACAATTGGGGGCAATTTTTATTGGATGAATAATGTCTATATATGATATAGTGCTAGAGAAATAATACAATGTCAATAAACAAAAAAGTACAATAGTCCAAGAAAGGGTGAGATGGGAGACCATCGGAAAAATGAAAAAACCCATATACCAAACGTGGAAAAAAAGTCCTAGAAACCCCATTGACTAATATGGGAAAAGAATTTGAAAAGTCAAATGTGTATGACAAAAATTATCTTTATTAAACAATGTTGTACAAAAAGCAAAAAATAAAAGCATGAAAGCTTGACAGACAGTAACAGCACCCAATTAATACTCCAACTAAAATGGTCCAGGAGCAGTGATACAACAAGCCCCAAATTTCAACCCATCACCTATGGATGACATATATAATCTAAAACACTGTGGAACTACACTGAGGGAAAAAATGTGTCCTCAGTATCAAACACCACGTGTGTGCACATAATATATTGAAAAAGAGCTTTTGGAATCAGAGGGGAAATGCATTGATGAAAATAGTTGAAAGTGAACGCAACCTGGGAGCCTGGAGGGATGCTGTCAGCCTGCAAGAACGCGCCCCGACGCACTTTCGGTATAACCCAACCTTCGTCAGGGGGATGTGTATGATCGGTACATAGGGAAATAAATAGTCTCCTGATTAATCAGCTGGTGAAGAGTGGCGCATCTCGCAAGGAGGGCCGGAAGTCGCCCCTGGGCTGACAAACACACGAGCCTGCGAAGCCGCCGAAGTGTCGGGGGCCCCCAGCTCCTGTATAACCCCCGTCGCCATGCAACCCCCCTCCCCATCCTTTTCCGACCATGCGCACATCAATACTGCTGTGGTGACTATATGCATGAGACAAAATAAAATAGTGCGCAATGTGAACATTTTGAGTAATGTACTATATAAGGAACAAAATAAAATAAAAAGTAACAGAATACATAAATTATATCCTGTCCTAATCTTTAAAAATCTGTGCACGTCATGTGATGTAAACATAAAAAGAAATCCATGGAACTGCACAATCCAATAAATGATAGAAACAAATGACAGGGTTTAAAGAATAGATTCCATCAAATTTGAAAAAAAATAATAATATCAAATAACCCCCAAAGGAATCATCCAGGTAATTTAAAAAATAAAAATAAACAACATGGCCCTGTCCTATTTTAACAATTTTGTGCACGTCATGTGTTTTAAACATAAAAAAATCCATGGAATGCACAAATCCAATAAATATAATTTAAATGAAAGGTTAATAAAGTTTCCATCACTTTGAAAATAAAAAATTTAAAAATCAAATAGACCACTAAAGGACATCATCCGGGAATAAAAATAAAAAAATGAAACAATCATGGGCCCATGATTGTTTCATTTTTATTTTAATTACCTGGATAGATGTCCTTTAGTGGTCAAATTTAGATATTTAATTATTTATTTTCAAAGTGATGGAACTATTCTTTAAAACCTGTCTTTGATCTATATTTATTGGATTTTTGCATTCCATGGATTTTTTTTAAAGTTTACATCACATGCGTGCACAGATTGTTAATTAGGACAATATAAATTATGTATTCATGTTACTTTTATTATTATTTTTTTTCCCACTTATATAGTACATACTACACATTGTTCACTTTGGGCGCACTATTTTAATTGTCTCATGCATATAGTCACCACACGCATAGTGAGTGTGCCATGTCGGCAAGATGGGACCGGGTTGCATGGCGACGGCGTCTATACAGGATCTGGGGGCCCCGACACTTCCGCTTCGCATCCCCCCCCCCGCCGTCGGGTGATGTCAACGCCAGAGCGACTTCCGTCCACCCCCGCTTGCTGAGATGCGCCACTCATTCCCACTAAATTAAATCAGGAGACTTTTTAAATATTCTATGCTACCGATCATACAACACCCCCTGACGAAGGTTAGTTATACCGAAACGCGCGTCGGGGCGCTTCTTGCCAGGCTGACAGCATCCCATCCAGGCCCCAGGTAGCTTTCACTTCACTATTTTCATCAATGCTTTTTTGCCCCTGGTCCAAAAGCTTTTTTTCAAAATATTGCACACATCGTGGGTTTGATACTGAGGACAAAATTTATACCCCTCAGTGCTAGTTACACATGCATTAAAATTAATATGTCTCCATGGGTGATGGTTGTATTGGCTTTTGTATCACGCTCCTGGTACTCATTTTAAAGTCTGTGAGTTTTAATTGGGGGCTGTTATCTGTCTGTCAAGCTTTCATGCTTTTATTCTTTGTTTTTTGTACAACTTGTTTAATAAAGATAATTTTTGTCATACACATTTGACTCTTCATATTCATTCCCCAAAATATTAGATCAATCGGGTCCTAAACCCTTTTGTCCACGGTTTGGAAATATAGGGTTTTTTAAACCCACTAAGATGAATGAATTTTTTCGGGTTTTTGGCCCCAATCGGATTTGAAATTTTTCCCAGACACTATTCGGGGCGAATGTATATCTTATGTTCGGTTCCAAACATTTTCCCCCTTTAATTTCTACTCCCATTGACTCTAATGAGTTTGGGTTTCGACAATTTTGCAAAAACAATATTCGAAATCCGAACAAATTCCGCCATCTCTACTTAACACAAAAAGACAAACGACAATTGAGTCCCGCCAGGTATTCAGGACATAATTTGAGGGTGGGGCGGACAAATTGGGATGTAAAGGACTTCTACCTACTCAGAATTTATGATAACATAACAGCAGAGACAACACAGAAGTCAATAGGAGAAAAGCAATGGGCAAATCACAATGAGTCACTGGATAAGGTCTTCAAATCGAGGAACATTTAACTGGCGACAAAGACACGGCTCGAAAATAGTTTTGTATTTTTCTGTGGGGAACACATGGATGCCAAAACCTGGGCGATAAAGAAAAAAGCCAAATAAATTTACGCCTTTGAAATTTTGGGCCCGCAGAAAGAGTTATCAACACCATGGGATTGGGAAGAAGAACAGACAAATTAAACTTGAAAAAATCAAGCCAGACATTCACTCGAAGCAGGACACCAAGCTACTACTTGCCTAATTTGGACCATCATACAAAAACAATCACTGTAGAAGGACTCATGTTCGGAAAAATAGAAGGACAAGAAGAAGAGGAAGACCACCAACCTGATGGCTTGATACTATCAAATAATGGCAAAGAAGACCCTAGGGACCTATCTAGGCTTTCCAAGATCGATCTACTTACAGACCAATATCTATCAAGGGCCCTGGCCCCGAACCGAAGGCCGCTAAAAAGTGCCATTTTATGACTTTTAATTTAACAAGAACGCTATACTTAATATTAAATTGGGGCTTTGATTGTTTTTATGTACACAAAATATGGGGTTTACATTGCAAAGTCATGCCACGAATAATTTAAAATACAATGATCCAGTGAGTCCCCAGCTTGACGCGATGGTGCTAAAATACTTTGTGGTTTGGGGCAATTTTCCCTTCCCGTTACATAAAGACACACGTCAATATATTTTGGGCCTGGCATAGAGCTTACTTATATAACATCCCCCCAAAGAGCAGGGAATGAAAATCTCATTTCATATAAATAAGGTTTTAAATAACAACATCATTCTAGTTCTATAAAACTATATATTTTATGGACTAACAGTGGGAGATCATTCTGGATGGATAGCAAAAATATCCAACATACAATGCGGGGTTGGACGGGTTTGACTAGACGATACGCTTCCGATGATAATATTTTGAAGAATAATAAACAAGAGTAAAAAGATCATTCTTACACTGACCGTGAGGAATACATGAATACTCTGAGGAAATAATTTCAGGAATTTGAAAAAGAAGGAAACAGTTTTTTTACTTTCTTTCAATATTTGGAATTAGTTTCCCAAAAAACTACAATTTCTTCTCCTCGAAAAAAATTCCTCTAACCTGGAAGGGGCCCCAAATTTCCCAAAATTTCTACTGCACCTGGTATTTTGGTAACGGCGGGGGCCCCGTTGTGTTCGGGTGAGCTCCATCCCGTTGTCCCGAGGACTCTGTTTCCGGGGGATATACTGAACTTGGAGTCCCACAAGGAGCAAAAATAAAAATTAGATAAAAAAAAAAATCATTAAAATACCCAAATTCCACAGCACCATTTCAAACTGTGGTGAATGGAAAACATAATTCATTTCCCAAAACAATTAGTTGAGAGGAGAGGATTTTTCCTAAATGAGAAAGGGCCCAGTAACTCTTTATTCACCAAGACCTTTACATAATATTACCTGTTTATGTACTATATTTTTCAACCATTATTAATGTTTCTTTAAAATTTTGAAACATTTTTATATAGGTTCTAACATCAACATCAGCCTAGAATTCATGCATTTCAGACTAACGCTGACAACTAGCCCGCGACTTATGAGATATTACTGCGCTCATCGTCCAACGTCTGAAAACGCTGCATTTTTTAAATCACATTATGTTTGAATGCGTTTTTTTAAGGGCATAAAAAGGGACTAAAAATGCTATTGTGTTTTTTACACGGATATTTTCAGGCTTCCTATAAGATGCCTATAGTCAAAAAATTACCAAAAATGCACAGTTCAATAGTATCTAAATTCACAGTGGGTATGAGTTTTCCTGAGCTCCGTGCTTGAACTGTCAAACACAGCACGTTTTCAGCGCAATAATACTGGAGGAGGGGGTGGGCAGCTTTTTACTTTTGCCAAAACATTTGACATTTTTGTACATAATTCTTATGGCGTGATATTAGATCGCACAGACCAGCTAAAAGAAGAGGCAAGCTTGAAAAAACAATGGAATCTTTAGTATTCATGCATTATGTAGGAGGAAAATTAAAACTCCAGCTCACCGTTAATAATTCCTTTGTTGTCCGGAGTGCGGGTTGTGGCTCTGTCAAAAGCCTGAGATCAGCAGGGAGAAGTAAGATGATCCAGCTCAATGGGCAAACAAACCTCGTTATTCATTAAAGTAGTACAGAGGCCCCCCAAAAAGCTGTCATGCTATGTTAGCCCTGACATCGCCCTGGCCTCCATGCATTTCAGGTGCTGTGACATCTGAAATGCGTGATAACAGCACCATGTCAACGATAACGTAGCATGGCAGCTTTTTTTCAGAACATAAACTGCTAGCATTTTATTCATAAAAGTTCACACTCGTAAAGGGTCTTGTTTAGAAAGCTGTGGAATCTTGGCCGGGTAGAAGATATCAATAAATGAGAAGCATCATGGCGGCCCGAAAGAGCCTACCGGATGATGGATATTGGTATTTCATCACTCATAACGGGGGCAAGCATCATTGTACTTTGATTATCTTTCCTATTAGCCTAAGCACTTACTGGCAGGTATGCAACGCTCTCTCCATGTTCATCGTCCGCTCCTGATCTCTGTGTAGTTAGGTAGTGGGAAGGCAGCTGTCAATCAGCATGACGTCTACAGCTACGCCCCACCAACAGGGGAAGAGAACGTGACCCAACAGGAGAATTGCCGCCGCTATCCATGACCTCTAGGGGCCAGGAGAGATTATCGCAGGGTAGAACAGGTAGCTATTAACCAGTTTACCTGCTGACAAGCACTTAGCCCCAGAAAGAAAACCAAATGTCCCCGAAACCCCTGCATATTTACGTGTAAGAATAATGTAGTTATGTAGTTTATTTAGAAAATGGTTGCATCCATTATTTTAGTTTATCAACTAATATGCTCCTAATTACAAAAATTGTGGTAAATCATGCTGCATGGTGTAACACTGCGGTGTGTCGCAGCACAGAGCAAGTGATTGTCAGCCACAAGGTACTGCTATGTTAGGATTTGAACCTGTGAACCATGGCTTGCTGGTCTGTTCCCCTTTCTGTGGAGCTATTTCGGAACTTGAATAACTCAGCCTGAAACCATATGAACCTTCGTCTGGGATAGAGATCATCACCGCCTGCTGATTGTTCCCTCCCTGATTGAGACTGATTGGATAGAGATCATCACCTGCCCTGCTGATTGTTCTCGCCCTGATTAAAACTGAATTGGACCTGCTATAATATACCTGGCCCGGGGCAGCTTCCTGTTGCTGAGTATATTGTGGTGCTCAGTCCTAACTGAGTGAAGCATTATCTGAGCTCTGATCTGGAAGGTGTTCTGCTGACTCTTCCTGTCTCTTGTGGAAACCCTGCTGTTCCTACCTCCAACTCTATTTACCTAAACGGACTTGGTGCTTGTGTGTGATCTCGGCCGGCCCGTGCTCGGCGGGCCTCCGCATCTGCCAACATAGTGAACCACCACCGCCATATACGGCACTTCCCGAAGTCCTTCCTTGGTCCGCTCACCTCACACTTCTGCTCCGGCCACTGACTTCCAGTCCTGTATCGCCATATCGTGACAGAATACCCAGCCTCTCAAAAATGGAGGCCGCTGGAGCAGAAACTTTGGAAACACGTGTCAGAAAACTGCAGGGTGCAATGTCCAGTTTGCACACCGAACAGTGAATGGAAAAGCACGGATGGACGCATTTATTGCACAAAGCGATCATAATGTCCAGAACCACCAACAAGCTATCCAAGATCTGCAGAATGCAGTACAAAAAAGTTGAATGCTCGAATTACCAGCAAGAGGACAAGCTTCCGCCTCAGCGTCTGCCACGCCCCTAAGCTACCACCTTTTCGTTTTGGCGGTGATCGAGATAATATTTTGTGGATTTTTGAATCAATGTTACCTGTTCTTCGATACACATGCTAATCATTTTTCCCCACTGATAGGGCAAAGGTGCTATGCATCATTATGCTGTTAACCCACAAAGCAATCGCTTGGGCTAATCCTCTGATTGAGACTCGGGACGCTCGTTAGACCAATCTGAACGAGTTTATTTCGAGCGATGCAAGCAGATGTTTGATGACCCAAACCGTGCAGCTACTGCTGAATCAACTGCTGGCATTACGACAGGCAAACGCCCCGTCGCAGAGTATGCTATGGAGTATAGGAGGTGGGCCGTTGACACTGAATGGAATAATGCAGCAATAAGTATCTTGTCTTTAAAAGAGGACTTTCTAGTGCAGTAAAGGACGAAACTTGCCCGTGGAGAGACCCCTTCGGATCTGGATGATTTCATCAAGCATTGCATCCGGGTTGACACCCGTCTGTCTGAACGACACAAGAGAAGTGGACCTCCATGAATCGTTCAACTAACTCTTATAACTCCTCCCTGCCATCGGTCACTAAAGAAGTGCCCAGCCGAATGTCCGAGATACAGAACTAGAGCCAATGCAAGTGGATGCGATCCAGAGACGAGCGAGTGCAGACGAAGAGAACAGAGATTTAAAGAGAATCTATGTCTGTACTGCGGGGAAGCGGGACATTTTCTTATTAACTGTCCAAGTCGTCACACAAACCGTTCAAGAAAAATGGTGGCGGCTATAATGGATCCGATTCTTCCGACGAGGAGTCTTTTCATCTCAGAGACTGATTATGCTAAAGATGAGATCCAGTCCATATCATCCATAGTTCCACCTACCAGGAAGGAGAGCCGTGAATCCCACTAATTTTGTAACTATCAAACTGAAGGTTAACTCCCAGTGGATCACTGCATCAACCATGATCGACTCTGGGCCAGCGGATGTTCATGGATTCTGCATTTGCTCAAAATCATGGCATAGATATGCAGAAAAGACGTTCACCTATTGTGATGGAGACGTAGATGGATCTCCACTGAATTCGGGGCCAGTGGATCATGAGACAGGACCTTTGGAGATCTAATTGAGTCGCAGCATCGTGAGATGTGACATTTCTAATTATTTCTTCTCCACATTTTCCCATCATTTTAGGTTTGCCCTGGTTGCAGAAGCACAATCCTATCATCGATTGGGAGATGAAAAAGATCATTTCCCCGAAAAGGAAGTTCAGACCGGAGGTTCCAAGCGAATCCACATTAGAAGCAGTTCAAATCCAGAATTGCCTCAGCCACCAGCGGTGTATGAAGATTTCTTGGATGTCTGTGACAAGAAGGGAGCGGATACACTTCCCCCGCATCGACCATACGACTGCCCAATAGAACTACTCCCGGGGGCGGCTATAACGTTTGGAACTATCTACTCTTTAGCGGGTCCTGAACTGAAGGCTCTTAAAGAATTTATTGAAGAAAACCTAAGCAAAAAATTTATTCGTCCATCATCCTCGCCCGCTGGAGCCCCTATATTCTTTGTCAAGAAGAAGGATGGAACATTACGCCCAGTAGTGGACTACAGGGAGCTTAATAAAGTCACGGTAAAAAACGTTATCCTCTACCGTTGATCCCGGAACTCCTAGAAAGAGTACAAAGTGCAAAGATCTTCACTAAGTTAGATTTACGTGGGGCATACAATTTAGTACGTATAAAGCCTGGAGATGAATGGAAAACGGCCTTTCGTACCCGATACGGACACTTTGAAAGTCTAGTGATGCCCTTCGGACTCGCTAATGCTCCAGCTACCTCCAGCACCTGGCAAATGATATTTTCCGAGACCTGTTGGATCAGTTTTATGGTCGTTTATCTAGATGACATCCTGATCTTTTCAAACTCTATGGAGGAACATCAGACGCACGTAAGACAAGTGCTACAACGGTTAAGGAGAATTCATTATATATTAAATTAGAAAAATGTGAATTCCATCGTGAAGAGATTCAGTTCTTGGATAACGTCATTTCACCTCAAGGATTACGGATGGATGCTAAGAAAACGCAAGCTATCACCGAGTGGCCTATCCCTAAAAATGTGAAAGAAGTCAGCATTTGTGGGTTCGCCAACTTTTACAGACGCTTTATTAAGAATTTTTCAGAAATCGTGCTACCCATTACGCAATTAACAAAAAAAGGAGCAAAATTCATCTGGACACCCCAAGCGCAAGAAGCGTTCTCTCGTTTAAAAACGAAATTCACAACGGCTCCCATATACGCCATCCTGACCCTGAATTGGCTTTTATCATCGAGGTGGATGCTTCAGACTGTGCGGTCGGCGCTATCCTTTCTCAGAGGACATGGAAAAGAAGTTGCTGCATCCATGTGCATTTTTCTCACAACGTATGTCTGTAGCCGAGAAGAACTATGACGTGGGAAATAAAGAATTTCTCGCCATCATATCAGCATTCAAAGAGTGGAGACATCATCTCCAAGGGCTGCACAACAAATTTTGGTGTTGACCGATCATCGCAATCTAGAGTTTATCAGGTCTGCAAAATGCCTCTTCCTCGGCAGACTCGTTGGAGTCTGTTTTGAATCAATTCAATTTTGTAATTTCATATCGACCAGGCTCCCGTAACAAGAAAGCAGACACATTATCCAGAATGTTTTCAAGCGAAACTAATCTTGTAACAACACCCAAACCCATTGTGGCAGATACTAAGATCTGGGAGTAATACATGATGGAGATTTGCTGGAAGATTTGAAGGCAGCATACGAAACAGACTCGTTTCTATCACGTCCATCAGGGGACGTGCATCTGTTTTTTTAAAAATCAAGTATGGACTGATGGTCGACGACTATATGTACCAGAAGCAGCTCGGTTAAGAGTCCTACAACTAGTGCACGATTCTAAAAATTGCAGGACACAAAGGGACACAGAAAACGCAGGAGTTTTTGTCACGTTTCTTTTGGTGGCCGAACTTTCAAGAAGACGTGAAGAAGTATGTTAATTCCGTGACATCTGTGCCAGATATAAGACTCCACGTGCATCCCCTATGGGACTATTGCAGCCTCTCGCCATCCCAACACGACCGTGGGATCGATTTCATGGACTTTATTGTAGATCTACCAGAGTCCAAGGGAAAAACATCCATTCTGGTAGTAGTGGATCGACTTACAAAAGCAGCGCATTTCATCCCGTGTTCAGGTCTACCTTCAGCAAAAGATACAGCTGATCTGATAATTTGCAATGTTTTTCGCCTCCACGGAGTCCGGATGAAGTCGTTTCAGATCGAGGTGTGCAATTTACATCTAAATTTTGGCGCAGTTTATGCTCAGCACTAGACATCAAAGTACGATTGTCAACCGCTTACCATCCGCAATCTAACGGCCAGACAGAACGTACAAATCAGACGCTGGAGCAGTATCTTCGTTGTTATATTTGCCATCTGCAAGACGACTGGTGGATCTGCTGCCATTTGCGGAATTTTCATATAATAATTCACAGAATGCCTCTACGAAACAACGCCATTTTTTGCAAATCTGGGATATCACCCAAACATCCTTCCCAAAAATCCTGTGGCACCATTAATACCAGCAGTCGCAGAAAGAATCTCTCTGCTACAGCAAAATCTGAATGTTCTGAAAGACACTCTAAAGGAAGCTCAGAGAAATATAAAAAAGCGGCCGATAGGTATCGGAGACCCACTCCCATGTTTAGGATTGGAGATCGAGTGTGGTTATCCACTAAGAATTTGAAATGGAAGATTCCTTCTCCTAAATTAGGACAAAAATTTGTGGGACCATACAAAATCAGTAAGATTGTGAGTCCATTGGCCGTACGTCTACAGCTACCAACATCAATGAAGATTCATCCTGTGTTTCATGTGTCGTTGTTGAAAGCCGCCACAGCCAATCCATTTCCAGAACGATCCCCTTCGCCTCCCGATGCAATTGAAGTGGACGGACAGGAGCAGTTTGTGGTGGAAAAGATCTTGGATTCCGAATACACAGAAATCGTTTGCAATATTTAATCAAATGGCAGGGCTACGACACGGAGGAAAATTCATGGAACCAGTAAGCAACATCAATGCTCCTCGTTTGATTAGACAATTTCACCAGCGGTATCCTGCAAAACCTGGACAAGTTGCGTCCAGAGGCCGCCGTTAAGAGGGGAGTATTGTTAGGATTTGAACCTGTGAACCATGGCTTGCTGGTCTGTTCCCTTGCTGTGGAGCTATTTCGGAACTTGAATAACTTCAGCCTGAAACCATATGAACTTCGCGGGATAGAGATCATCACCTGCCCTGCTGATTGTTCCCTCCCTGATTGAGACTGATTGGATAGAGATCATCACCTTCCCTGCTGATTGTTCTCGCCCTGATTAAAACTGATTGGACCTGCTATATATACCGGCCCTGTGCAGCTTCCTGTTGCTGAGTATATTGTGGTGCTCAGTCTAACTGAGTGAAGCATTATCTGAGCTCCTGATCTGGAAGTTGTTCTGCTGACATCTTCCTGTCTCTTGTGGAAACCCTGCTGTTCCTACCTCCAAACCTATTCACCTAAACGGACTTGGTGCTTGGTGTGATCTCGGCGCCCGTGCTCGGGCGGGCTCCGGCATCTGCCAACATAGTGAACCACCACCGCCATATACGGCACTTCCAGAAGTCCTTCCTTGGTCCGCTCACCTGCACACTTCTGCACATGCTAATTATAACAATCAAGTCTCTTTTTTCAAAGTTTTGGGGTTTTGTCTGTGAAATAGCCACAGTGTGAACGTGTTCTTACACTTTGCCGGTATACCGGATTATAGTCCGGCTCAGTTTTTTGATTTTGCTTAAATCTCTTGTACATTGTACAAACAGGGGCATGGCACCTCTTCCTGAGCCAAGTCATCTGTATAGCGTCCCATGGATGCGTGTCTCAGTCAGACCCTGTCCTACTCTGCCCTTTATCACAATCACATCGTTTGACACATACCGTAATAATAAATAACTTTATTTCTATAGCACCAACATATTCCGCAGCACTTTACATTATAGAGGGACTTGTACAGACAATAGACATTACAGCATAACAATAAACACAGATCAAAACAGATACCAAGAGGAACGAGGGCCCTGCTCGCAAGCTTACAATCTATAAGAAAAAAGGGGAGACACGAAAGGTAGATGGTAACATTGCTTTCATTGTTCAGACAAGCCATAGTGTACGAATTGGGTGTTCCGGTAATGCTGCATGAACCAGTTAACAGCCTAAGTATGTACAGTACCTTGCGAAAGTATTCGGCCACCTGGGAACTTTTCAACCTTTTCCCATATATCATGCTTCAAAGATAAAGATACCAAATGTCAATTTTTGGTGAAGAATCAACAACAAGTGGGACACAATTGTGAAGTTGAACGAAATTTATTGGTTATTTTAAATTTTTGTGGAAATACAAAAACTGAAAAGTGGGGTGTGCAATATTATTTGGCCCCTTTACTTTCAATGCAGCAAACTCGTTCCAGAAATTCATTGTTGATCTCTGAATAATCCAATGTTGTCCTAAATGATTACTGATGATAAATTTATAATCCACCTATGTGTAATCAAGTCTCCGTATAAAATGCACCTGCTCTGTGATAGTCTCAGGGTTCTGTTTGAAGCAGAGAGCATCATGAAGAACAAGGAACACAACAGGCAGGTCCGTGATACTGTTGTCGAGAAGTTTAAAGCCAGATTTGGATACAAAATTATTTCCAAAACTTTAAACATCCCAAGGAGCACTGTGCAAGCGATCATATTGAAATGGAAGGAGTATCATACCACTGCAATCTACCAAGACCTGGCCGTCCCTCTAAACTTTAATCTCAAACAAGGAGAAGACTGATCAGAGATGCAGCCAAGAGGCCCATGATCACTCTGGATGAACTGCAGAGATCTACAGCTGAGCAAGGACAGTCTGTCCATAGGACAACAATCAGTCGTACACTGCACAAATCTGAGCTTTATGGAAGAGTGGCAAGAAGAAAGCCATTTCTCAAAGATATCCATAAAAAGTGTAGTTTAAAGTTTGCAACAAGCCACTTGGGAGACACGCCAAACATGTGGAAGAAGGTGCTCTGGTCAGACGAAACCAAATAGAACTTTTTGGCAACAATGCCAAAAGATATGTTTGGAGTAAAGGCAACACAGCTCTTCACCCTGAACACACCATCCCCACTGTCAAACATGGTGGTGGCAGCATCATGGTTTGGGCCTGCTTTTCCTCAGCAGGGACAGGGAAGATGGTTAAAATTGATGAGAAGATGGATGGATCCAAATACAGGACCAATTATGAAGAAAACCTGTTGGAGTCTGCAAAAAACCTGAGACTGGGACGGAGATTTGTCTTCCAAGACAATGATCCCAAACATAAAGCAAAATCTACAATGGAATGGTTCACAAATAAACGTATCCAGGTGTTAGAATAGCCAAGTCAAAGTCCAGACCTGAATCCAATCGAGAATTTATGGAAAGAGCTGAAAACTGCTGTTCACAAACGATCTCAATCCAACCTCACTGAGCTCGAGCTGTTTGCCAAGAATGGGCAAGGATTTCAGTCTCTCAATGTACAAAACTGAGAGACATACCCCAAGCGACTTGAAGCTGTAATCGCAGCAAAAGGTGGCGCAACAAAGTATTAAGTTAAGGAGGCCGAATAATATTGCATGCCCTACTTTTCAGTTTTTGTATTTCCACAAAAATTTAAAATAACCAATAAATTTCATTCAACTTCACAATTGTGTCCCACTTGTTGATTCTTCACCAAAAATGTACATTTGGTATCTTTGTTTGAAGCATGATATGTGGGAAAAGGTTGAAAAGTTCCAGGGGCCGAATACTTTCGCAAGGCACTGTAACAGTACAGACACAAAGGGCTATTAAATGCATAAAGCGTGTGAGAACATGATGTGAGGAACCTGATTATGGTAAATTTTTGAATGGGCCACACAGGGATAGTTAGGTTAATGCGTTGAGGCGGTAGGCCATCTGAACACATGCGTTTTTTAGGGCATGCTTAAAACTGTGGGGATTGGGGATTAATCGTATTAACCTGGGTAGTGCATTCCAAAGAATTGGCACAGCACGTTAAAAGTCTTGGAGACGGGAGTGGGAGGTTCTGATTAATGAGGATGCTAACCTCAGGTCATTAGCAGAACGGAGGGCACGGGTAGGGTGGTAGGCTGAGACAAGGGAGGAGATGTAGGGTGGTGCTGAGCCATGGAGTGCTTTGTGGGTGAGGATAATAAGATTGTACTGGATTCTGGAGTGGATGGGTAACCAGTGTAATGACTGGCACAAGGTAGAGGCATAGATATAACGATTGGTGAGGAATAGATCCTGGCTGCAGCATTCAAGACAGATTGGAGAGGGTAGAGTTTGGTAAGAGGGAGATCAATTAGTAGAGAGTTACAATAGTCCAGATGAGAATGAATAAGAGAAACAGTATGAGTTTTTGCAGAGTCGAAAGTAAGAAAAAGTCATATTCTAGAAATGTTTTTGAGGTGGAGATAACAAGAGTGAGCCATTGATCGGATGTGGGGGGTGAATGAAAGTTCGGAATCAAGTATGACCCCAAGACAGCGGGCATGTTGCTGGGGAGTAATGGTGGAACCACACACTTAGATGCCAATGTCGTGCAAAGGTAGGTTAGTAGAGGGAGGAAACACGAGTTCAGTTTTTGACAGGTTCAGTTTCAGATAGAGGGAGGACATGATGTTACAGACAGCGGTAAGACAATCACTGGTGTTTTCTAAAAAAGGCAGGTGTGATATCGGGAGAAGTGTATAATTGGGTGTCATCAGCATAGAGATGGTACTGGAAATCACATCCACTGATTGTTTGTCCAATAGGGGCAGTATACAAAGAAATGAGGAGGGGGCCTAGGACTGAGCCTTGAGGAACCCCTACAGTAAGGGGAAGATAAGAGGAAGAGGAACCAGCAAAAGATACAGTGAAGGAACTGTCAGAGAGATAGGAGGAGAACCAGGAGAGAACAGTGTCCTGAGGCCGATGGAGTGTAGCATAGTGAGGAGGAGCTGATGTCGAATGCAACGGAGAGATCCAAGAGAAGTAGCATGGAGTAGTGACCATTAGATTTAGCAGTTAGTAGATCACTAGAGACTTTAGTGGGGCAGTTTCAGTAGAGTGTAAAGTAAAGAGTAGAAACCAGATTGAAGAGGGTCGAGAAGAGTTATCTGAGAGATAGCGGATAGGATGGGTGTGGATCAGGCGTTCCAGGAGTTTAGAGATGAAGGGAAGATTAGAGACAGGTCTATAGTTAGCGGCACAATTTTGGTCGAGAGATGGTTTTTTAAGTAATGGATGTATAATGGCATGCTTAAATGAGAAGGGAAAGATATCAGAGGAGAGAGAAAGGTTGAATATTTTTGTTAGGTGAGTGGTGACAGCAGGGGAAAAGGACTGGAGGAGATGTGATGGAATGGGGTCACTGGTGCAAGTGGTAGGGTGAGAAGATGCAAGGAGCCTGATTACTACTTCTTCTGTGACTGGTTCAAAGTCAGAGAGTGAGCTGGATGCAGTTGGGGAGGGAGGACAGTGCATGGTATGAGGGGATTGGGAGATAATTTCCTGTCGGATATGGTCAATTTTTCATTTGAAATAATTGGCCAGATAATCAGCGAGAAGATCTGTGGTTGGGGCCTGCACTTTTGGGTAGAGTAGGGAATGAAAAGTGTCAAAGAGATGTTTAGGGTTATTGGATATGAGGTGATGAGGGTGTTGAAATGTTTGTTTGGAGAGGTGAAGGGCAGAGTTGTATGTTTTAAACATAAACTTATAATGGATGAAATCTTAGGGTAGATTAGATTTTCTCCACAGACGTTCGGCGCACCTGGAGCACCGCTGCAGGAAACGTGTTTGCAGCGTGTGCCAGGATTATCATCGTAATATTCTATGTGTAAGAGATGCAATTTCATTCAGAGCAATTTGCAGGTTTCGTTGTAATGCTTAAGTGCAGAATCAGGACATGAGAGGGAGGAGATAGGGGCCAATGATGACGGCAAGTTCTTCATAATTTTCTGCGTGTTTATGGCCTGTATGTTTCTATAAGTGTGGAAAGTCGGGGTGACCTGAGTGGGATGGCAGGTCTTGATAGAGAATGAAAGGTTGTGGTCAGAGAGCGGGAGAGGGAGTTTGTGAAATCATCTACTAGCCGGGAGAAGACCATGTCGAGGGAGTTTCTGTCTTCATGCGTAGGGGAGTTAGTATGCTGCAAGAGGCCGAAAGAGGAAGTTAGAGATAAAAGGTGAGAAGCAGATGGGGAGAGGGGAAAAGCAATGGGAATGTTGAAATCACCCATGATGAGGTTGGGGATGTCACAGGAGAGAAAATGTGGAAGCCAGGTGGCAAAGTGATCCAGGAACTGATGAGAAGGGCCAGGAGGACAATACACCACTGCTGTTGTGTTTCGGTAGCTGAGGAGGGCAGGAACAACAGCAGGGCAGCAGAACACCTGAGATGTTGGTAACTGATGGGTTGCAGATTCCTAAACTAACGACACAACTACAAGTAGCCGTGGAGCGTTCCTACGTTGATCCTAGATGCCTCGTCACAGCCTGAGAGAAAACTACACTTAAAGGCAGAAAGATGAAAGCTAAGAAAGCAAGCACAAAAAGAAAAGCTAAAAAAAATATCTGAAAGCAGGAGATGCAGGCAAGACTCAGTAAACTTCCAAATGAACCAGGAACCACAATTGAGACAAGAACAATAGATCAACGGCAACCATCATGGGAGTGAACCTCCCTTATATCAGACCAGTCAGTGAACCCAGATTGCCATTCCTCACTGAGAGGTTCAGTACTGTCTGTAACCACCAGAGGGAGCCTCTGCTCAGAAACCATCTCTAGCACATTCATAACAGTACCCCCCCTTGAGAGGGGTCACCGAACCCTCACTTGTGCAACCAGACCGATCAGGATGAGCTCGGTGATAAGCACGGATCATTCTCCTAGCATGGATGTCCGAAGCAAACACCCAAGAATTGTCCTCCTGACCATAACCTCTCCAGTTAAACAAATACTGGAGTTTCCGTCTAGAAAAACGAGAATCCAATATTTTCTCAACCACATACTCCAGATTGCCCTCAACCAAAACAGGGTCAAGAGGCGCAGCCATAGGAACCACTGGCTCAACAAACCTCTTCAATAAGGACTTGTGGAACACGTTATGGATCTTAAATGTCCCTGGAAGAAGCAAACGGAAGGAAACAGGATTAAGAATCTCCATGATCCTATAAGGTCCAATGAACCTAGGCTTAAACTTTGGAGATGCAACCCTCATAGGATATTCTTGAGGACAACCAAACCAAGTCCCCCACTTTAAACCGAGGACCATCAGTCCTATGCCGGTTGGCAAACCGTTGGGCCTTCTCCTGAGAGAGAGACAACCTGTCAAGTATAGTGTACAGTTCCTATAGCGTCTTGTGCTTGGGTGCGAGGAAAACACATGAGACATAGGTTGATATGAAATGACTTGTATTACTTCATACAAGCATGCAGAAAAGGTCACACAGTTTGCAGGAACAGAGGCAGGAGAACACAGCAGGCCAGAGTAACTTCAAGCTCTACAATAACTCTCCAAGCAGGTTCAGGATCTCTTCTCTGTACCGTAATTCCTCTGCAAACATGGATTCACCAGACAGCAGGTTTCCAAAGTCCAAAAGTGTTCCAAAGTTCCTCAGTAGGAAATAGCTGGAGTCCAAAATCCTAGGTTTCCAGGAGTCAGGTCACAGGCTGACTGAGGCTTGATTCAGCAGCACTGATTGTTCAGCTGAGGCTGCTTAAGAAGCAAGAGGGAGAGAATCAGGGCGGGAACATGAAAACTGGAAACTCCATATTAACTGAGGGCAAGAGCTGCAGAAAGACAGAAAGCAAAATGGCCGACGGAAAACTGAGTTTCAAGGAACATGTCAAAAGAGACAAAGAACCTTACATTACTCCCCCCTTAAGGACAACCTCCGGTTGACCTCAGACCAGGCTTGTCAGGGTACCTCTGATGAAACTGGCGGAGCAGGCGAGGAGCATTTACATTATTGACTGGTTCCCATGAGTTGTCCTCCACTGGGTAGCCCTGCCATTTAATCAAATATTGCAACTGATTTCTGTACAACCTGGAATCTAGAATCCTTTCCACCATAAATTCTTCCTGACCATCGACCAGCACTGGGTCAGGGCAAGGAGAAGAGCGTCCAGAAACGTATTGGGTGTTGCAGCCTTTAGTAGGGATACATGAAAGACAGGGTGGATTCTCATAGTTCTGGGCAGTTGAAGACGACAAGCAACAGCACTTATAATCTTACTGATCTTATAAGGTCCAATGTACTTATGTCCCAATTTAGACGATGGAATCTTTATTTTAAGATTTCTGGTTGACAGCCAGACCAAATCTCCTACCTTGAAAGCTGGTGCAGGTTTACGAAATTTATCTGCTGCTTTCTTGTACCTTTCCTGAGCCAATTCTAGATTTTCCTTTAGAAGATCCATATTCTTTTGTAAAGAAGTGATTCTTTCAGCCACTGCCGGCAAGGGCGTATCTATGGGAAATCGAGGAAGAATGTTAGGATGATAACCTAGATTGGAGTAAAAAGGAGACTGCTTAGTGGAGGCGCTCTGAGAGTTATTATAAGAGAACTCAGCCAGTGGAAGTAGATCCACCCAATCATCTTGTAGGTGGCAGATAAAGCAGCGGAGATACTGCTCCAGGGTCTGATTGGTTCGTTCTGTCTGTCCATTAGTCTGGGGATGAAAAGCAGAAGAAAGGTTTACTTTAATGTCCAATGCGGCACAGAAATTTTGCCAAAACCTTGAAGTGAATTGCACCCCTCTATCCGAAATGACCTCATCCGGTACTCCATGTAAGCGAAACACATTCTTAATCATTAAGTCTGATGTCTGTTTTGCAGTGGGTAAGCCGACACAAGGGATAAAATGAGCTGCCTTTGTTAGATGATCAACCACCACTAGAATGGTGTTCTTCCCTTGAGAGGTTGGTAACTCCACAATGAAGTCCATAGAAATGGATCCCCACGGGCGGGACGGGGTGGGAAGAGGTTGTAACAGACCAGTTGGTGAGGAGCGAGGTGTTTTGCATCTTGCACAGACTTCACATGAAGTGACATAGTTTAAAACATCTTTCCTGTAAGTGGGCCACCAAAAGAAACGAGAAAGAAATTCTTGTGTCTTTAGAATTCCCCTATGCCCGGCTATCTTGGAATCGTGGATGAGTTGCAATACTCTCAATCTGACTGTTTCAGGTATATACAGACGTTGTCCCTGAATCCACACACCATTCTTAAAGACAAGACTTACGTCCCTTGGGGTTGAGCCAACAAAGAATCCGCATGGTATGCTTCCTTGATGTCCTTAAGTAGGTCTTGATTATGAATCACTCCCAGGAATCTAGAGGCCGGAAGAATAGTCTTAGGAGGAGTAAGTGGACGTGTCTCTGCTGAATGAATCCTAGAGAGTGCATCAGCCTTTCCATTGCGCGATCCTGGTCTATAAGAAATTACAAAATTAAATTGGTTTAGGAAAAGATTCCAGCGAGCCTGGCGAGGAGTCAGGCACTTAGCCGACCTGATAAATTGAAGGTTACGATGGTCTGTCAGGATGACTATTTGCTGTGCAGCTCCCTGAAGAAGGTGTCTCCATTCCTTGAAGGCGGCAATAATGGCCAACAATTCTCTATTGCCCACATCGTAGTTCCTCTCAGCCGAAGACAACTGCTGGGAAAAGAAGGCACAGGGATGCAAGACATTCTTCTCACCTGTTCTCTGAGAGAGTATAGCTCCAACGGCACAGTCTGAAGCATCCACCTCTATTATGAAGGCAAGCTCGGGGTTGGGATGTACTAAGATAGGTGCGGTGGTAAATTTATCCTTTAAACAGGAAAATGCTTCCTGAGCTTGCGGGGTCCAGGAGAACCTAGACTGTTTCCAGGTAAGTTGGGTGATAGGTGACACTACCTCAGAGAAATTCCTAATGAAACGTCTATAGAAGTTGGCAAACCCGATGAAGCGCTGCACCTCCTTCACATTTCTAGGAATTGGCCAATCCTTGATGGCTTGGGTCTTGCTTCCATCCATACTAATCCCTTGCGTAGATAGTACATACCCCAGAAATTGAATTTCGGTCCTATGGAATTCACACTTTTCAAGTTTGATGTAGAGATGGTTTTGTCTTAGGCGTTCTAAGACCATTCTCACATGTCCATGATGTTCCTCTGTGGAGTTAGAAAAAATTAGAATATTATCCAGATAAATCACCACAAATGTATCTAGGAGATCCTGAAGATGTCATTCACCAAGTGTTGGAAAGTGGCTGGGGCGGTACTCAGACCAAAAGGCATAACTAGATATTCGAAGTGTCCATAGCGTGACCTGAATGCAGTCTTCCATTCATCCCAGGTCTAATACGGACCAAGTTATAGGCCCCACGGAGATCCAGTTTAGAGAAAATTTTGGCGTGCCGCACTCTCTCCAACAACTCAGGGATTAAAGGCAATGGATAACGGTTTCTAATAGTAACCTTATTGAGTTCCCTATAGTCTATGCAGGGTCTCAGAGATCCATCTTTCTTCTTCACAAAGAAGATGGGTGCACCTGCGGGAGATGAAGAGGGGCGTATGAAGCCTTTGGCTAGATTTTCATCTATGTAGTCCTTCAAAGCTTTTAGCTCGGGCCCCGCTAGGGGGTAGATCTTACCAAAAGGTATCTCGGCTCCAGGCAATAATTCGATTGGACAATCATATGGACGGTGAGGAGGAAGCTGATCAGCGTTCTTCTTGTCACATAAATCCACATAGTCCTGGTATACAGCTGGTAGTTCAGGGACTGACATGGTTCCTTTAGGAACAGAGCAAGCTGAAACTCCTTGACTCATCTGTTTCTCCGGAAAGTGTAATTCCTTGGTCTCCCAGTTAATCGTAGGATTCTGCGCCTGCAGCCATGGTAGCCCTAGAATGGGAAAGTGGGGAGAAGAGATAAGCATAAAATACATTTTCTCCTGATGATCTTTACCCATAAGGACCCTCAAAGGCTCTGTTTCCTGATCCACTGGTCCAGAGGTCAGCAGGGAGCCATCCACAGTCTCCATCTGTACTGGAGTAGCCTTCTTCACTGAACGTATCCCCTGTTTCAGAGCAAAGGAGATATCCATAAAATTTCCACTTGCTCCTGAGTCGATCATAGCAGAGCTAGACACCCAGACTGAGTCCACCCAGAGTTTGATGGAAAGGAAGCAATGAGAATTATTTCTTTTACAACTCAGCTGGGACACCGCTGAGGAAACTTGAAAAATTGCAGCGTTTATACCGTCATTGTCCCCAGAACTAACAGAGTTTAAGTCCGAAAAATCAAGATCTCTTGCAGCAAATCTCTCTGGAGTCTGACGCTTGGACATGACAGAGCTCCTCTCGCAACACTCACAGTGAATGACTGCTGCAGTAGTCTTACGAGAACGGCTGGGGCAGTTTATAATGAAGTGCCCTGACTTACCACAGTAAAAACATAGATTTCCTTTATACGATGTTCTTTGCGTGCATCACTAACCCGTCTTTGTAAAGAGTCCACCTGCATGGGTTCAGGTTCTGGTTCCCTTGTGATCCTACTCAAAGGTTCCTTAGCTGAGGAGGGAGGTAGGAAAAGGTTAGTGCGATTATTTTCGAACCATCTCTCTTGTCTGCGTTCAGTCAGACGAGCATCAATACGGATACAATAGTTAATAAAGTCACCTAACGCAGTGGAGACAACCTTAATCAGTGGAGACAACCCTTTCCGAAAAATAGATTTTTTGGCGGAAGTGTCCCAAGTGGTATCAAGAGCCCATCTCCTGAAATCCAAGGCATATTCGGCTCCTGAATCTTGTCAAGTATAGTGTACAGTTCCTATAGCGTCTTGTGCTTGGGTGCGAGGAAAACACATGAGACATAGGTTGATATGAAATGACTTGTATTACTTCATACAAGCATGCAGAAAAGGTCACACAGTTTGCAGGAACAGAGGCAGGAGAACACAGCAGGCCAGAGTAACTTCAAGCTCTACAATAACTCTCCAAGCAGGTTCAGGATCTCTTCTCTGTACCGTAATTCCTCTGCAAACATGGATTCACCAGACAGCAGGTTTCCAAAGTCCAAAAGTGTTCCAAAGTTCCTCAGTAGGAAATAGCTGGAGTCCAAAATCCTAGGTTTCCAGGAGTCAGGTCACAGGCTGACTGAGGCTTGATTCAGGAGCACTGATTGTTCAGCTGAGGCTGCTTAAGAAGCAAGAGGGAGAGAATCAGGGCGGGAACATGAAAACTGGAAACTCCATATTAACTGAGGGCAAGAGCTGCAGAAAGACAGAAAGCAAAATGGCTGACGGAAAACTGAGTTTCAAGGAACATGTCAAAAGAGACAAAGAACCTTACACAACCTCTCCACTACCTGGTCCCAAATCTGCTGCATTCGCTCCACAACAGAGTCAACACCCGGACAGACAGAAGCCTCCGCCTGTCCCGAAGAAAATCGAGGGTGAAACCCATAATTGCAGAAAAATGGAGACATTAAGGTGGCAGAGCTAGCCCTATTATTAAGAGCAAACTCAGCCAAAGGCAAAAAAGAGACCCAGTCATCTTGATCAGCAGACACAAAACATCTCAAATAAGTCTCCAAGGTCTGGTTTGTTCTCTCGGTTTGTCCATTGGTCTGAGGATGAAAAGCAGAGGAGAAAGATAATTGAACACCAAGTTTAGAACAAAATGTCCTCCAAAATCTGGAAACAAACTGGACTCCTCTGTCAGACACAATGTTCTCCGGAATGCCATGTAACCGAACCACGTGCTGAAGGAACAAAGGCACCAATTCGGAGGAGGAAGGTAACTTAGGTAATGGCACAAGATGTATCATCTTGGAAAACCTATCACAGATTACCCAGATAACGGTCATTCTCTGAGAAACGGGAGGTCGGAAATAAAATCCATAGAGATATGGTTCCATGGCGTCTTGGGCACAGGTAATGGCATTAACAAACCACTAGAGCGAGAGCAAGGCTTGGAGCGAGAGCAAGTCCCACAGGACTGCACAAATTCCCTGACGTCACAAGACAAAGTAGGTCACCAAAAGGACCGACTCACCAAGTCTCTGGTACCAAAAATCCCGGGATGACCAGCCAACGCGGAACAATGAATCTCAGACATCACACTCTTCTTCCACTGGTCTGGGACAAACAATTTCCCAATAGGGCAGCGCTCAGGTTTATCCTCCTGACACCCTTCCAGAGCCAGTCTCAAATTGGGCGAGATGGCGGAAAGAACTACACCCTCTTTCAAAATAACAGTAGGATCAGATAACTCAGGAGAGTCTGCAAAGAAACTCCTCGAGAGGGCATCCGCCTTAACATTCTTAGTGCCAGGAAGAAAAGAACCCACAAAATTAAAACGTGTAAAAACAAGGCCCACCTGGCCTGTCTAGGATTAAGTCGCTTGGCTGATTCCAGATAAACCAGATTCTTATGGTCCGTGAGGACCACCACCTGATGTTTGGCTCCTTCCAGCCAATGTCTCCACTCTTCAAAGGCCCACTTCATGGCCAATAACTCCCGATTACCCACGTCATAATTACGTTCAGTTGGAGAAAATTTTCGAGAGGAAAAGGCACAAGGGTTACTCTTAGAGGTCTCTGGATCTCTTTGGGACAAAACGGCACCTGCCCCAATTTCAGAGGCATCAACCTCCACCTGAAACGGTAGAGAAACATCAGGCTGCCGTAGAACAGGAGCAGAAGTGAATCTCTGCTTAAGTTCCTGAAACGCAGAGACTGCCTCAGGAGGCCAATTCACCACATCAGAATCCTTTTTGGTCAAATCAGTCAATGGTTTAACAATACCGGAGAAATTACCAATAAATTTACGATAAAAATTGGCAAAACCCAAAAATCTCTGAAGAGCCTTTAATGAAGTAGGTTGGACCCAATCACAGATGGCCTGAACCTTCACCGGGTCCATTTCAATAACAGACGGAGACAAAATGAATCCCAGAAATGAGACCTTCTGTACGCCAAAAAGACACTTTGATCCCTTCACATACAGTGCATTCTCTCTCAAAATCTGGAACACAGTCCGAACATGTTTCACATGAGAGTCCCAGTCATTGGAAAAAATCAAGATATCATCCAAATAAACAATCAGAAATTTATCCACAAAATCCCTGAAAATATCATTCATGAAGGATTGCAAGACGGAAGGAGCATTAGTGAGCCCCAAGGGCATCACTAGGTACTCAAAATGCCCTTCTGGGGTATTCATCCCATGCTTAATGCGAATAAGGTTATACGCCCCCCTGAGGTCAAGCTTGGTAAACCAACTAGCACTTTTCACCCTGGAAAACAGGTCAGAAATCAAGGGTAACGGATATTGATACTTCACAGTGATCTTATTCAAGAGACGATAATCAAAACACGGCCTCAATGAACCATCCTTTTTGGCCACAAAGAAAAAACCGGCACCCAAGGGTGAAGAGGATGGTCTGATATGACCCTTCTCCAATGACTCCTTGATATAATATCGCATAGCATCGTGTTCAGGTACAGACAAGTTAAAAAGGCGACCTTTAGGAAATTTACCACCAGGCACTAATTCAATAGCGCAATCGTAGCTCCTGTGAGGGGCAAAGATGCAGATTTACTTTCGCTAAATACATCCGAAAAATCAGTCAAAAAGTCAGGAACATCCTGAGACTTGGGAGAGGCAGAAAAAACAGGAGTGTCGGCATTAACACATTGGCAGCCCCAACTGGTCACAGACACAGATTTCCAATCCAAAACAGGATTATGAGACTGTAACCAAGGGAAACCTAGTACAATAATGTCATGCAGATTATACAGCACCAGAAATTTGCAACTCTCCTGACGATCTGGTTCAACCCTCATTATCACCTGAGTAGAAAACTGGGGTTTATTCTCCGCCAAAGGGGTAGAATCAATGCCCAGTAGGGAATAGACTTCCGCAGGGGTATCATGGGAAACCCACAACGTTTGGCAAAGTCAAAATCCATCAGGTTAATAGCTGCTCCTGAATCAACAAAATCCTGAGCAGAAAATGTGGACAGGGAGCAAATCAGGGTAACAGTTAACAGAAATTTAGTCTGAACACTACCCAAGACAACTGAGCGTGCAAAACGTCTTCCGCGCTTAGGGCAGACTGAAATAGCATGAGAGGCATCACCACAGTAGAAACATAACCCATTGCGCTTTCGAAACTCATGACGCTGTGCCCCAGAAGTCACTCTATCACACTGCATGGGCTCAGAAGCTGGCTCACAAGGCAACACTATCTCACGCATACCTCTGCACTCACGCAAACGTCTGTCAATTTGAATAGCCAATGACATAGAATCATTGAGACCAGAGGGAGCAGGGAATCCCACCATAACATCCTTTACATTCTCTGACAGCCCCTTCCGAAAAAGGGCTGCCAAAGCATCATCATTCCATTTGGTCAGGACTGCCCACTTTCAGAATTTCTGACAGTACAACTCAGCGTCTTCAAGACCCTGATTTAATGCCAACAAGGTTTTTTCAGCTTGATCAGTGACATTAGGTTCATCGTACAATAACCCCAGAGCCAGAAAAAATGCATCAACATCATTCAAAACAGGATCCCCAGGTGTCAGGGAAAAAGCCCAATCCTGAGGATCGCCGCGCAGGAGAGAGATGACAATTTGAACCTGCTGTGCTGCGTTACCTGAGGACTTAGGCTTTAAGGCAAAAAACAACTTACAGTTATTTTTGAAATTCAGAAATTTAGCCCGATCCCCCAAAAACAAATCTGGCATGGGAATCCTAGGTTCCACAACCGGCAACCTAGCAAGATAGGTAGCAATACTCCGAACCTCAGTGGCAAGCTGATCCACACGGCCAGACAACTGTGCAAACTCCATTGAAGGAAAAAAAATCCTCCTCAGCACCCAGAGAAAAAGAGGGAAAAAATGCAACAGACAGAAAAAAAATAAAAAATCTCTGACAACTCTGACAACTTTTTTCTTTCCACACTATTTTTCCCTTTTGTGAGTACCATATAATTTTCAGTTATGGCCGGTGATACTGTTGTGTTTCGGTAGCTGAGGAGGACAGGAACAACAGCAGGGCAGCAGAACACCTGAGATGTTGGTAACTGATGGGTTGCAGATTCCTAAACTAACGACACAACTAGAGGTAGCCGTGGAGCGTTCCTACGTTGATCCTAGACGCCTCGTCACAGCCTGAGAGATAACTACACCTAAAGGCAGAAATATGAAAGCTAAAAAAGCAAGCACAAAAAGAAAAGCAAAAAATATCTTATCTGAAAGCAGGAGATGCAGGCAAGACTCAGCAAACTTCCAAATGAACCAGGAACCACAATTGAGACAAGAACAATAGATCACCGGCAACCATCATGGGAGGGAACCTCCCTTATATTAGACCAGTCAGTGAACCCAGATTGCCATTCCTCACTGAGAGGTTCAGTACTGTCTGT
Source organism: Oophaga sylvatica (assembly GCA_033576555.1). Taxonomy (NCBI): domain Eukaryota; kingdom Metazoa; phylum Chordata; class Amphibia; order Anura; family Dendrobatidae; genus Oophaga; species Oophaga sylvatica. The sequence continues at coordinate 88,811 of JARQOD010001295.1, forward strand.
AACCACCAGAGGGAGCCTCTGCTCAGAAACCATCTCTAGCACATTCATAAAACACTGCCACTCGCATGGAGAAGGGGATGTAGAGTCTGATAGCATGGACCTCAAAAGAAGGGAAGACAAGTGAGGGTACTTGAGGGATAACCTGAAAGGTACATTTGGGTGATTGGAGCAGACCAACGCCTCCACCTGCTGTTGCCCGATCTTGGGGTATGAGAAAAGTGTAGTCCACCATATGAGAGAGCAGCAGCAGCGGTGGTGTCTGACTGCTGGATCCAGGTTTCAGTAAGAGCTAGAAGGTGAAGAGAATTTGAAAGGAAGAAGTTATGAATGAAGGGGAGTTTATTACACACGGAACGAGAATTCCAAAGGCCACAATTGAAAGAGACAGAAGGCATGCAGGGAATATTAATAAGATTAGAGGGGTTTCTGAGTGTAGCATTTGGGAGGTTTGACTTGCTATAACATGGGGGGCCGGGGTTTGGAGCGATGTCTCCTGCGACTAGGAGGAGGATAGAAAGAGTGAGCAGATGGTTAAGTGATTTGTGAGAGTGTCTCGTGTGTTGGATGGTGGGACTGAATGGATCTGTGCCGTTTAGTAATTTGAAAAGAGCGTGAGTGCTATACATTGGAGAGGAAAGGACAGAGGGGCCAATATGGATAGGGTTTAAAGAGTTAATGCAAGGGCAGTGGATGTGAGTACATGCAGCAGCTAGGATATAAATTATACAAATGCATATGGTAAATATTTGTTGTAGTTCAAATGTACTGTGATTAGGTTTGTTTAAATTTCTTACCTGTCTCCTGCCCTAACTGCCATGTTTAACTGCCAAGTACTTTGATCAAATGTACTTCGATTAAATGTACATAAATGCTACCCCTGCATAAATGAGTCCCCAGACTATGTCTTAATATATAGGAGGCTAGCTCTAAGATCTCTTTTTTTTCTCATTAGCAATCAAACTAAGTTGACTCTGCAAGACACAATAAATGTAGTGAACAGATAAACAAGTGTCCAGGCCTACATGGATCATAAACCACTTTGAAAAAGTTACTTGACCTCATAGCATAAGGGGACAAGCAGAGCAAGTTGAAATAGCTATATACCATTAAATATGCCGGCTAAAATGAATAGCTATGGTAGCATGCAGGATTAGGTGCAGAGATTGAATGAGATTACCATTAAATATGCTGGCTAAAATGAATAGCTATGGCTGGTAGCATGCAGGATTCGGCGCAGAGATTGAATGAGATTTAATACCTGTATGAAGAGAATAGAGATGCGTGTTAGATTCAGCCATGTTTAACTGCCAAGTACTTTGATCAAATGTACTTCGATTAAATGTACATAAATGCTACCCTTACATGGTAAGGTTTTAATACTAGACACAGATTAGGACCGTCCCGATGAGTGCACCTTGTCATGTTTGGATGACTTTTATGCTTTTTTGATCAAAATAGTGTTAACTAAGTACCCTGCTATTTACATGTACTATAACTACAGTATATACTTATTTACTTACTGTAGAGTATAAGCTCATTTTTTATTTTTGATTATTTTTATTTTTGATTATTTTTCTTTTGTCTGTGAAATGGCCACAGTGCTAAGGTGCGCTTACACTTTGAACGTTTACCAACTTATAGTTTGTCTCATATATTTGTTTTTATCTTAGGAAAAAACCTCTGACCTAAAATACTGGTTAAATTCTGATACTTGGTAAAGAGGACTTGGGTTAACTCCAAACCGCTTTGTCCAGTCAAAAGCTACTAATTGATTCCTCGTGAGAGGGACTTACGCACTTTCATTTGATGGCAGTGCCTGTATTAAACCGCATGTTCCTCTAACTGTAGTTATAGGATGGAGCTGCCAGCCACAGGACGTGACTCTCCATACTATCAGCACTTTTCAGAGTTGTGGGCAAGTTTTCTTTCTAATCATTCTTTTCTCCAACTCACTATTCACACTATGGAGCACCTCTGCCTTTTTTATTCTCCACTATCCTCAGCATTTTCCTGAGCCTTCCGAGAGCTCAATCTGTGCAAGGGCTACCCACGGCTAGGACTAATAATGGCCTTCAGTAAAATGGCACTGAGCAATCTACGCATGCGCAGCAGCTGGAGCCATTTTCTTGAAAACTTTCGAGAGCTCAATCTGTGCAAATGCTATCCACAGCTAGGACTAATAGCGGTCTTCAGTAAAATAACACTGGTGGCACTGAACAATCTACGCATGCGCAGCTGCCGGCGCCATCTGAAAACTTCTGAGAGCTCAATCTGCGCAAGCGCTGCCCACAGAAAGGATGCCACCAGCGCACAATTAAAAAAAAGAAGAAAAGATACCTAGACACAGCAGAAGGGACGGAACAAAGCTGAAGACCCTACCTACAGGCCTGGTCCAAGGCACGAAGATATAACAACAAGGAAACTTCAAAGATTAAAGAAAATCTACAAAATGTATTTCTTCACCTGAAGGTATCATTTTAATAAGCATGACACCGCCAATTTAAAGGTAAACAATTGCTAAAGAGGCATAAGCTGTTAGCAAGGTAATACTTAATAACCAATATACAAAATTTACCTCAAACTAATAAGCAGCTTCCTAACAGGCAGTGGCGTAGCGACCCGGGTGCGGGGGGTGCGGGCCGCACCCGGTGACACCACTGCTTGGGGTGACACCACCAGCCAGTCTCAGCTGATCGTGCAGCGTGAGAAGCTGCCTGTGGTGAGAAGCTGCCTGAGGAGAAGCGGTCCGGCCGCAGCGACAGTCACCCGGCCTCTCCGCAGCCCTGACAGGACTGAGCTCCCGCCGAGAGCGGCACAGCAACACCTCCAAGGCTCCGCCCACCGCGTTCAAACTGTCCAATCGAACAGCAGCCGCCGCTGTCGCTGTCTCACCCAATCAGGTTTAAGGATACTGCGCAGTCAGACAGTTCAAACGGGCAGCACAAACGGCGGAGGATCCAGGAGCCCCTGGCGTATCGCGACAGATCGCGGAGGCAGCACGAGCCGCGAGGGAGCAGGTTAGGCGCCGGTCGTGACTGTGGCGCGAGGAGAAAGGGCCGCTGTCTGGAGGTGAGGGGGCGGGCTGACATGGCCTGCATAGGGGGCTGCTGATACTGGGGTGACGGGACAGGTGAGGGGCCCAGCGGGGGGCGATGTCTGCTGCTCATCCTCTACTGTTCAGGTACTGTGTGAGTATGAGGTGCAGGGATTGTGGGGGCTACGAGGCCAGATCCCCCCTCAGGTGCAGGGATCCACTGGCTGTGATCTCAGATCACTCCCCCCCATAAGGTGCAGGGATCTACTGGCTGCAATCTCAGATCTCCCCTCTATGTGCAGGGATCACATGGTTGTGATCTCAGATCTCCCCCCTCTATGTGCAGGGATCTACTGGCTGTGATCTCATATCCCCACCTCCCTGAGGGGGATCTGTCGCAGGGTTCTCCTTTGCAGGTCGCTTCTGGCCGCTGTTTTAATATTACTCCTCTGTTACTGAGAAATCAGTGTGAAATAATATGCAAATAAGACTGAAGAGCTATGGTAGATCTGAAGCCTCTGTCACTCCAGCTCTATTCCCCTTCCCTGCCTCCTCCTGCTTGACTGACAGCTCTGCTGCTTGAATTCACACAATAGAGGCCTCTGCGCTCTGTTAAAGTGCTCCTGTGATCAGGATTGTGCTCAGTAACTACAGACAATGTCAGGTCGGCGCTGCTATACTGATTACACTGATACCTGTCAGCAGGATTGTGCTCAGTGACTACAGACAGTGTCAGGTCAGTGCCGTTATACTGATTACACTGATACTTGTCAGCAGGATTGTGCTCAGTGACTACAGACAGTGTCAGGTCAGCGCCGTTATACTGATCACACTGATACCTGTCAGCAGGATTGTGCTCAGTGACTACAGGCAGTGTCAGGTCAGCGCCGTTATACTGATTAGGCCGGGATCACACATGCGACAAAGTCGTCCGACACTCGCATGTGAAATCCCAGCTCTGGCGCTGGCACTCGGGAGTGGAGCGAGCGGCTGCATAGAAATACATGCAGCCGCTCGCTCCTCTCCCGAGTGCCGGCGCCAGAGCTAGGATTTCACATGCGAGTGTCGGACGACTTCGTCGCATGTGTGATCCCGGCCTTAAACTGATACCTGTCAGCAGGATTGTGCTCAGTGACTACAGGCAGTGTCAGGTCGGTGCCGTTATACTGATTACACTGATACCTGTCAGCAGGATTGTGCTCAGTGACTCAGGGGGTGGGGGTGACACCATTTTATACCGCACCGGGTGACACCAGCCCTAGCAACGCCACTGCTAACAGGACAGAGCTTTACACATAATGGTGTCCTCCTGGAGAAGATATTCCAACAAGAGATTTACAAGTTCATCAAGGCCACACTATGCACGAGAACAAAATAATAGAAACTAATCTGGATACCAGAGTGAAAATAATTAAATTATTAAAACAAAACTTTGAAAAGAAATTAAAAAGTAAAATAAAAAATAAAATAGTGACAAACATAGCTCCTGGTAAAGCTGACATAAAAAATAGTAGAAAGTCAAAAAAGTAAGATTCAAGTAAAAAAATGAAAACATACCTCCATCAATCTTCGCCAATGACCATGACTTAAGAGAACCCATGTAGTAAGCATATTTGACTTCTATGCAGATATACAGTATCTGCCCTAATGGTCCTGCGTCATCAGGCAGGCAAGGAAAGGAACTCCATCGTTCGCTAGATCCGTCGGAATTTGTCTGTCCATCGTCTGGAGACGACGGACAAAGTAACGTTTTTTGTCTGCGTCGAAAAGACGGACCGCTGAAAATTATGGAATCCAGCGACGGATTCCTTTGTTTTAACTGAGCATGCTCCAATTATTATTACCAGGTAGAGTGACTGGTATGTCACTCTCCACAAGGAGAAACCTTACCCCTTAGACTCTAGTCCAGAGCCTCTCATCCAGCCAAATCAGATCTCTCCTACTTTGCACTGACGAGGACCAATAGTCCGAAACACCGTGTCTGCAAATGGAGATACTGATTTGGCTTTTATCCTAAGTCATATTACAAAACTCGTTAAAGGGTTGATTGTGACCTGTAGGATCGCTACTTCCAATAGGTGGCGCTATAGAGTACAAGTCCTCTTTTTTGAAGAGGCAATTTGCATATAAAATTTCCCAGAGGAGCATTGCACGGCGAATAAGCCTCCTTACCTCGACACGCCAGAGCTGGTATGTCACTCTCCACAAGGAGAAACCTTACCCCCTAGACCCTAGTCCAGAGCCTCTCATCTAGCCAAATCAGATCTCTCCTACTTTGCACTGACGAGGACCAATAGTCCGAAACACCGTGTCTGCAAATGGAGATACTGATTTGGCTTTTATCCTAAGTCATATTACAAAACTCGTTAAAGGGTTGATTGTGACCTGTAGGATCGCTACTTCCAATAGGTGGCGCTATAGAGTACAAGTCCTCTTTTTTTGAAGAGGCAATTTGCATATAAAATTTCCCAGAGGAGCATTGCACGGCGAATAAGCCTCCTTACCTCGACACGCCAGAGCTGGTATGTCACTCTCCACAAGGAGAAACCTTACCCCTTAGACCCTAGTCGAGAGCCTCTCATCCAGCCAAATCAGATCTCTCCTACTTTGCACTGACGAGGACCAATAGTCCGAAACACCGTGTCTGCAAATGGAGATACTGATTTGGCTTTTATCCTAAGTCATATTACAAAACTCGTTAAAGGGTTGATTGTGACCTGTAGGATCGCTACTTCCAATAGGTGGCGCTACAGAGTACAAGTCCTCTTTTTTTGAAGAGGCAATTTGCATATATTACCAGGTAGGGCAGTCGGATCCAGCAAAAAACTGATCCGTCGCATCAGTTTTTTACAATCTGCACAAGATCCATTTTTTTCCAACTTTGACGAATTACGACCGATTGTAAAAAACTGATGTGTGAAAGAGGCCTAAAAGGGAACTTGTCAGACAATTCATGCTGCCCAAACTGTGGAGAACATTGCCACCTGACTGCTATGTGATGTATACTTTCAAGATACAACCAACTGCTCCCAGACTGATCACTTCTCCACCCATCAGCCTATAGTGGTCTTAAATAGAGCTTGATCCTACCTGCCCATGAAATTATTACTAAAAAACAGCCCAACTGCATATTAAATGTGAGCTACAACACAAAACTTAATGAGGTAGATCGCACAGAAGGAAACCACTCCAAACGGACATACAGGGACTGGAGAATATGTAGTATAACTGGTTTAATGATTTTTATTTATAAAGTTTTAACATTGTTTAAAAATGCGTATAGAAAAGACAAGCAAACATACAGCAACCACGAGTACCGTAGATCAAAACAGCAGATATTAGAAAACAAGTGGGATCAGCCCTAATCATCTTGTATTATCAAGTATCTCACACCTAGTAGGCACAATGGGCATATAATAAGTTTATAAGGGCACACCTTACCCAGACATCCGGAGAGCACTCAGGTTGTCATAAAAAATGGACGGAAAACTCCCCGATGTGTGTTTCGTGTTTAAATCTTACTTTCTCAAGGAGATTTCATGAACGTTTTGTGTTTAAATCCTGCTTTCTTCAGAAAAAATGCTGAAAAAACGTTGAAAGAAGTGACATGCTCTGTCCAAAATCTATTCAAAGCACAAAATACTGATGACAAAAAACAATGTATGTGCATGAGATTTCTGAAATCTCATAGCCTTTGCTGGTGCTGTTAAAAGCAGAAGAAAATTAGCATAAAAAACGCATTAAAAAAAACCGCAGCAAAAACACTTAATGTGAACTTAGGCTTATAGTGAATGGATCCCTCAGGGGGATTTCATATGTCACGTCACTCGGAAATTTAGATAGAAAGCCTAAAGCTCAGCGTAGAGCGCCGGATAAATGTGATCCTAAATGTTATGTAAAATGTTCCCAATAAAAGCTTCAACTCAGTCCACAAAAAAAGCCTCCACTCAGATCTGTCATCTGTTAACGGAAATATAGAGGGCTTCCACGTTACTGGTAGCACAAAGGCTCTGGAAAAGCGAAAATCTGCACTGTAATATGGCGCTCCTTCCCTTCTGAGCTTTGCACTGTGCCTCAAAAGTAGCTTTCAATCACATATGGGGTATCGGTATACTGAGGAGAAATGATGCAAAAAATTTTGGGTTCTATTTTCTGTTGTTACCCTTGTGAAAATGGAAAATTTTAAACTAAAAAAAACATTTTTGTTGGAAAAATGTTTTTTTTTAAATTTTCACGGCTCAACTTCTGTGAAGCACCTGGGGTTTCAAGGTGCTCAATACACATCTAGATAAGTTCTTTGAGGGGTCTAGTTTCCAAAATGGTGTCACTTGTGGGGGTTTCCACTGTTTAGGAACTTCAGGGGCTCTCCAAACGCGACATGGCGTCCACTATTTATTCCAGCAAATTTTGCATTCAAAAAGTCAAACGGCGCTACTTCCCTTCCGAGCCATGTAGTTTTCCCCCACATATAGGGTATTGGCGTGCTCATGAGAAATGACACAACAAATTGTATGGTCCAATTTCTCCTGTAAGGCCGGCGTCACACTGGCAACAAAATCGGACGACTGCAATACGATGAAATATCGCATTGCAGTCAGACCTATGTTAATCTATGGAGCAGCTCCCAGTATCAGATTTTTTGTGGTCCGTTTTAAACGTCCGAGTGCAATCGCAGCATGCTGCGATTGTCACCGATTGTGGGTCGACTATCGCCACTGCAAGTCTATGGGAGCGATGAAAAATCGGTGTAATGTATGTAGTACAGTTCATATAGCGTCTTGTACTTGGGTGCGATGAAAATACATGAGACACAGGTTTGATATAGAAAGTCTTGTATTACTTCATACAAGTTGGCAAAAATAGTCACACAGTTTGCAGACACAGAAGCAGGAGACACAGCAGGCCAGAGTAATCTAAGCTCAGCAATTTACTCTCCACAACAGGTTCAGGATCTTCTTCTCTGTTACCGTAAGTCCATGCAAACGTGGGTCTTTCAAAGAGCAGGGTTCAGAGTCCACAAGTGCTTCAGAGTTCCTCAGTAGGAATAGCTGGAGTACAAGGTCCAAGGCTTTAGGAGTCAGGTCACAGGTTCACTGCAGGCTAGATTCTGAAGCACTGATTGCTCAGCTGTGGCTGCTTAAGAAGCAAAGGAGAGAATCAGGGCGGGATCATGCAAGCTGGAAACTCCATTTTGACTGAGGGCAAGATAGCTGCAGCAAGACAGAAAGTAAAATGGCTGACGAACAAACTGAGTTTCAGGAACATGTACACAGAACCTTACATTACTCCCCCCTTAGGGACAACCTCCGGATGACCTCAGGCCAGGCTTGTGTGGGTACCTCTGATGAAACTGACGGAGCAAGCGAGGAGCATTAACGTTATTGACTGGTTCCCATGAGTTGTCCTCCATGGGTAGCCCTGCCATTTAATCAGTTATTGTAACTGATTTCTATACAACCTGGAATCTAAAATCCTTTCCACCACAAATTCTTCCTGACCATCGACTAGCACTGGGTCAGGGCAAGGAGAAGAACGTCCAGGAAACGTATTGGGTGTCGCAGCCTTTAGTAGGGATACATGAAAGACAGGGTGAATTCTCATAGTTCTGGGCAGTTGAAGACGACAAGCAACGGCACTTATAATTTTACTGATTTTATAGGGTCCAATGTACTTATGTCCCAACTTAGACGATGGAATCCTTAACTTAAGATTTCTGGTTGACAGCCAGACCAAGTCTCCTACCTTGAAAGCTGGTGCAGGTTTACGAAATTTATCTGCTGCTTTCTTGTACCTTTCCTGAGCCGATTCCAGATTCTCCTTTAGAAGATCCATATTCTTCTGTAAAGACGTGATTCTTTCAGCCACTGCTGGTAAAGGCGTTTCTATGGGAAATCGTGGTAGAATGTTAGGATGATAACCTAGATTAGAGTAAAAAGGAGACTGCTTAGTGGAGGCACTCTGAGAGTTGTTATACGAGAACTCAGCTAATGGAAGTAGATCCACCCAATCATCCTGTAGGTGGCAGATAAAGCAGCGGAGATACTGCTCCAGGGTTTGATTGGTTCGTTCGGTCTGTCCATTAGTCTGGGGATGAAAAGCAGAAGAAAGGTTTACTTTAATGTCCAATGCTGCACAGAAATTTTGCCAAAACCTAGAAGTGAATTGCACCCCTCGATCCGAAATAACCTCATCCGGTACTCCATGTAAGCGAAACACATCTTTAATCATCAAATCTGATGTCTGTTTTGCAGTGGGTAAGCCGACACAAGGGATAAAATGAGCTGCCTTTGTTAGACGGTCAACCACCACTAGAATGGTGTTCTTCCCTTGAGAGGTTGGTAACTCCACAATGAAGTCCATAGAAATGGATCCCCACGGGCGGGACGGGGTGGGAAGAGGCTGTAACAGACCAGTTGGTGAGGAGCGAGGTGTTTTGCATCTTGCACAGACTTCACATGAAGTGACATAGTTTAAAACATCCTTCCTGCAAGTGGGCCACCAAAAGAAACGAGAAAGAAATTCCTGTGTCTTTAGAATTCCTCTATGCCCAGCTATCTTGGAATCGTGAATGAGTTGCAATACTCTCAATCTGACTGTTTCAGGAATATACAGGCGTTGTCCCTGAATCCACACACCATTCTTAAAGACAAGACTTACGTCCCTTGGGGGTCGTGCCAAAAAGGAATCCGCATGGTATGCTTCCTTGATGTACTTAAGTAGGTCTTGATTATGAATTACTCCTAGGAATCTAGAGTCAGGAAGAATAGTCTTAGGAGGAGTAATTGGACGTGTCTCTGCTGAATAAATCCTAGAGAGTGCATCAGCCTTTCCATTGCGCGATCCTGGTCTATAAAAAATGATAAAATTAAATTGGTTTAAGAAAAGATTCCAGCGAGCCTGGCGAGGAGTCAGGCACTTAGCCGACCTGATAAACTCAAGGTTACGATGGTCTGTCAGGACGACTATTTGCTGTGCAGCTCCCTGAAGAAGGTGTCTCCATTCTTTGAAGGCGGCAATAATGGCCAACAACTCTCTATTGCCCACATCGTAGTTCCTCTCAGCCGAAGACAACTGCTGGGAAAAGAAGGCACAGGGATGCAAGACATTCTTCTCACCTGTTCTCTGAGAGAGTATAGCTCCAACGGCACAGTCTGAAGCATCCACCTCTATTATGAAGGCAAGCTCGGGGTTGGGATGTACTAAGATAGGTGCGGTGGTAAATTTATCTTTTAGACGGGAAAATGCTTCCTGGGCTTGGGAGTCCAGGAGAACCTAGACTCTTTCCGGGTAAGTTGGGTGATAGGTGACACTACCTCAGAGAAATTTCTAATGAAACGTCTATAGAAGTTGGCAAACCCGATGAAGCGCTGTACCTCCTTCACATTTCTAGGACTTGGCCAATCCTTGATGGCTTGGGTTTTGCTTCCATCCATACTAATTCCTTGTGTAGACAGTACATACCCCAGAAATTGAATTTCGGTCCTATGGAATTCACACTTTTCAAGTTTGATGTAAAGATGATTTTGTCTTAGACGTTCCAAGACCATTCTCACATGTCCATGATGTTCCTCTGTGGAGTTAGAAAAAATTAGAATATCATCCAAATAAATTACCACGAATGTATCTAGGAGATCCCTGAAGATGTCATTCACCAAGTGTTGGAAAGTGGCTGGGGCGGTACTCAGACCAAAAGGCATAACTAGATATTCAAAGTGTCCATAGCGTGACCTGAATGCAGTCTTCCATTCATCCCCAGGTCTAATACGGACTAAGTTATAGGCCCCACGAAGATCTAGTTTAGAGAAAATTTTGGCATGTCGCACTCTCTCCAATAACTCAGGGATTAAAGGCAATGGATAACGGTTTCTAATAGTAACCTTATTGAGTTCCCTATAGTCTACGCATGGTCTCAGAGATCCATCTTTCTTCTTTACAAAGAAGATGGGTGCACCTGCAGGAGATGAAGAGGGGCGTATGAAGCCCTTGGCTAGATTTTCGTCTATGTAATCCTTTAAAGCCTTTAGCTCGGGCCCCGCCAGGGGGTAGATCTTACCAAAAGGTATCTCTGCTCCAGGCAATAATTCAATTGGACAATCATATGGACGGTGAGGAGGAAGCTGGTCAGCGTTCTTCTTGTCACATAAATCCACATAGTCCTGGTATACAGCTGGTAGTTCAGGGACTGACATGGTTCCTTTAGGAACAGAGCAAGCTGAAACTTTTGGACTCATCTGTTTCTCTGGAAAGTGTAATTCCTTGGTCTCCCAGTTAATGGTAGGATTCTGAGCCTGCAGCCATGGTAGCCCTAGAATAATGGGAAAGTGGGGAGAAGAGATAAGCATAAAGGACAGTTTCTCTTGATGATCTTTACCCATAAGAACCCTCAAAGGCTCTGTTTCCTGATCCACTGGTCCAGAGGTCAGCAGGGAGCCATCCACAGTTTCCATCTGTACTGGAGTAGCCTTCTTCACTGAACGTATCCCCTGTTTCAGAGCAAAGGAGACATCCATAAAATTTCCACTTGCCCCTGAGTCGATCATAGCAGAGCTAGACACCCAAGCTGAGTCAACCCAGAGTTTGATGGAAAGAAAGCAATGAGAATTGTTTTTCTTACAACTCAGCTGGGACACCGCTGAGGAAACTTGAAAAATGGCAGCGTTTACACAGTCAACGTCCTCAGAGGTAACGGAGTTTAAGTCCGAGAAATCAAGATCTGTTGCTGCAGATCTCTCTGGAGCCTGAGGCTCGGACCTGACAGATCCCCTCTCGCAACACTCACAATGAATGAGTGCTGCAGTAGTCTTACGAGAACGGCTGGGGCAGTTTATAATGAAGTGCCCTGACTTACCACAATAGAAACATAGATTCTCCTTAAAACGATGTTCCTTGCGTGCATCACTAACCCGTCGTTGTAAAGAGTCTACCTGCATGGGTTCAGGTTCAGGTTCCCGTGTAATCCTACTCAAAGGTTCCTTAGCTGGGAGGAAGGTAGGAAAAGGTTAGTGCGATTGCTTTCGAACCATCTCTCTTGCCTGCGTTCAGTCAGACGAGTATCAATACGGATGCAGTAGTTAATAAAGTCACCTAACGCAGTGGGAGGGTCGGCACGAGCAAGTTCATCCTTAATCAGTGGAGATAACCCCTTTCGAAAAATAGATTTTTTGGCGGAACTGTCCCAGGTGGTATCAAGGGCCCATCTCCTGAAATCCAAGGCATATTCAGCTACCGAGTGCTTACCTTGGCGCAAAGCTAAATGGCTGCTTCAGCTGTTGCACCTCGATTGGGGTCATCAAACACCTGCCCCATGGCTGAAATAAAAGCATCAAGGTGATTCAAACAATCATCCTCAGTCTCAATCAGAGGGTTTGCCCACATCAAAGCCTTGTTGGTAAGCAACATAATTATAGTAAGCACCTTAGATCGTTCAGTGGGAAATTGTGAAGCATGTGCAGAAAAAAAAAGATTGCATTGATTAATAAATCCCCTGAATTTCTCACGTTCACCGCCAAAACGAAAAGGGGGCAACTTGGGAATCCCAGAACTCGGGGCTATGGCAGGAGCCTGGACTCGCTCTTCTAGAACCTCAATCCTGGCTCGCAAATCCTGGGCAGTCTGTCCAAACACTTGCAAATTGTGATTAGTGAGGTCCTGTAGGCTTGAAAAACGGGTCTTTATATTCTGCAAATCTGCAAGGATATTATCAGTCACTCCGCAAAGTTCCTTTATGCGGGCCTCCATTTTCCAGATCTTTTAAGACAGGAGTACTGGAAGAAGAGGAGAGGAGAAAAAAAACCAATAGTGTTTTACCTGTGGTAACACTGCAGAGAGAAAAAAAATTAAGGGAACTGCTCACCTGGAATGGTTGTGAGAAGTCACAACCACTATCATCACAGAAAGTTCACCCGGACATCTGATATCCACAGTTACAGCAGACAAAAAAGAGAAAAGAAAAAAAAAAAAAAACAATAGTGTTTACCTGTGGTAACACTGCAGAAAAAAAAACACTTAAGGGAATTGCTCACCTGGAATGGTTGTGAGAAGTCACAACCACTGTCATCACAGAAAGTACAACCGGACATCCGATATCCACAGTTACAGCAGACACAGCCTTTCCAGACCCAGCAGACACTAACGTTTTGGCTTCAGAATCTTGTAATGTATGTAGTACAGTTCATATAGCGTCTTGTGCTTGGGTGCGATGAAAATACATGAGACACAGGTTTGATATAGAAAGTCTTGTATTACTTCATACAAGTTGGCAAAAATAGTCACACAGTTTGCAGACACAGAAGCAGGAGACACAGCAGGCCAGAGTAATCTAAGCTCAGCAATCACTCTCCACAACAGGTTCAGGATCTTCTTCTCTGTTACCGTAAGTCCATGCAAACGTGGGTCTTTCAAAGAGCAGGGTTCAGAGTCCACAAGTGCTTCAGAGTTCCTCAGTAGAAATAGCTGGAGTACAAGGTCCAAGGCTTTAGGAGTCAGGTCACAGGTTCACTGCAGGCTAGATTCTGAAGCACTGATTGCTCAGCTGTGGCTGCTTAAGAAGCAAAAGGAGAGAATCAGGGCGGGAACATGCAAGCTGGAAACTCCATTTTGACTGAGGGCAAGATAGCTGCAGCAAGACAGAAAGTAAAATGGCTGACGAACAAACTGAGTTTCAGGAACATGTACACAGAACCTTACAATCGGATTACAAACGGACCACACGTGTGACTTGCGATTAAATCGCACCTGTGTCCTTTAGAAAAGCCGGCAATTCATCCCCGGCTATACTGTAAAATCACACTGACAGATTTAATAAAGAATAGAATCAATACATATACACACATAGAATACATATATATATATATATATATATATATATATATATACATGTCATTGTGACATATATATATACATATATTTATAGTTCTTACACTTCTACATACTGTAATAGCCGCTAATTCAATTGCCGGCTTTTGTGAAATCACAGAAGCCGACATGAAATGATACATTGTTTAGAC